>JUJX01000387.1:0-28786 GCA_000800745.1 Diaporthe longicolla
CATACCCGGAGCCCTGTCCCGAACGGCTTCCGCCGTTCCCAGAGCGTTGTCCGGCACGGCGTCCATTTCCACTCCCGGCAGCACCTCTGGCACCACCCTGAGTCCCGGCACCACCGGAACGATCTATCTGGCCGACCCTAGAGGCCCTGGTGGAGCCAGGTCCGAAACCAGTTCCAGAGCCGCTGCCATTCGTGCGGCTTGACTTGTCGCCAGAGTGCTTGATAAAGGATTTCATATTGGATCGAGGGTTGAATAGGACAAAGGTGCTTTGGTCCAGCCTGACACCTAGGAGGTATTTGATAATTGAATAAGACGTATTCGATGATGTGACAGTTCAGAACAACGCAGTTGCTCGCAGGAAGAACTGAAGATATGTTGTGTGGTGAGAAATGATTGCTTTGATGCAGACAAGACTTCAATTGCCATAAATTGGGAGAGTGAGGAAGAGTTTATGTATTGATCATCGTCTTCGTCAAGTAGCCTTCGAAACAAATATGGTGAAGCATGTTTCTCGACAATCCGGTGTCCATTTCCAGGCCTCCATTGTACCAAAAGTACCTACAATTCTGGATGGTTGTAATTATTAGCATCAATCACAACCAACTGAACGGTCTCGACCTCCTCAGTCTGTGGTCGAGGCCGTACAGGCCACTCGTTACAACGAACCTCCATGAGAACCGGGTTGCTACTACCCATCACGAAGTGCCGTGGTCCTTGCTACTTGTATATCGATGTTCAACGCTCGAGTTTTCTTGTTGACCACGGCCCCTGCAGGGTCCAGACGCCCAGAAATTGGCCTTTTCGAGCCGCAAGGCTTCTGGAACCATGCACCAGAGACGGCCTAGATCATACGATTGCAGTCGCCTTGATGACGCCGATAGGCCTTGTGCAGACCTGTGGAGGCTTGTTGGTTCAATTGTTCGTGAAGTGATTCTAATTTTGGCCACGCTGTTGGGGTCCGTGATTGACTGATGCTGTGGAGGAAATGGTATGTCACGCACAAAGCTCTACCCATACGATGAGGCACCCGGGCAGACCAGGTCTCGGTATCATCGTCACAGGCCAGAAAGAGAGGACATTGAGGGATCAGAGCTGGGCCTTGGTTTTGCACCTCCGCCAATCGCTGCCTCTGGAAACAGCCAACTCAACGCTGGGGTCCTGCAAGCTGCTTGATGGCCAAGCATTCACAGGACAAATGTGTTGCCCGAGACGCCCCGGATCATTGGTCCGGATCCCGGCCACCCTCTCACCAACAAGCTGGGCAGTACGGGGACGGATTGGGGGCGGCTTGGGTGCCGGCAACGGGCGGACGCATCATATTGCAACGGCCCAAGACTCGGGGGTGGTCCCTCGACATGCCCCATCCTACTTTTGGACGCACTTTAAATATGATATATCATGAAACGATGCCGCGCCGAAATCTACCAACACTCTGCATCCACAAATATCTGTCTCATCTGACCTGGCTGGCTTTGGTTTCTCCGTTCTGTTCCTAACCAACAGCAGGACAATTCTTCCCAGAATAGAACAGTCTATGCCAACAACGGATCAAATTTGTTCAGTGACACCGAACGGCAATGATCGAAACAGTATCCACGCCATATTCCCTCCTTATTCCTCGTGCTCGTCTGGCAGGGCCAGGATATGATGCGGCCTTGCCATGGCACACCCTCCCCAGCGAGCTGAAAATCAAAGTCATGCGTCAGCTTATCGACTGTGGTTCTATCACCGACTACGATTACCAGCCAGGACAGGCAATCCGTCGCGCAGATAACGAGCCATGGATATCTCGGCAGACGCTTGCTGCGGCCTGCCTGACGTCAAGGCAGCTCGAAATTATTTGCAAACCCCTTCTATACGAATTTGTTGCCTTAAAGGACTGCAAGGAGCTCCTATGTCTCCTGCGCTCCTTAGCGAGCAATCCGAGGCTCCGTTCAAGAGTGCGGCGGATTGCCTGGGTTCATCTTGTCCACTATATCGACATCAACCAGCCTATAGCTCACATGAGTGCGATATTAGAGGGGCTGGTCATGGAGTGCTGCTCTGTCTGGCCTAAGACCACCCGTGATAGCATAGTGGCCGAGCTCTTTCAGCTCCGGCAGACAGATCCGGCATCCTTCTCCCTCTGGAAAATTCTAGGGGCAGTCATCAGCATGCTTCCCCGCGTCCAGACACTTTTCCTCACTCATGGAGGCCTCCAGCTCGACTCTGGTGGGGTCAACCACAACGCCGAACACAACGCCATCGCTCAACTCTTGACTCCTGCTCTTTTGCCGGCATCTGCGATATGGCGCGCCGTCGTGAGGCGGGAAATCGATCGGTCAGATCCATCAGGCTCCGCTGCCCGTATTCACCGGCTGAATCCCCGGTCTCTGCGCATGCTTGAAGAGATCATCATAGATTCTTGGGACACGGAAGTCGGCGAAATTGCAACGAGCATCAAGACCGCATGGACCCTATGGTACTTGATCCTCAACTGTCCCCATCTTCGTCGGGTGGAGCTGAAGGGGGATGTCGCTTTCAAAGCTATGCTGGACCCAAGGGTATGGGCAAGCAACCAGCCACCACCGGCGGAACAGTTCTACGCCCCGCCAAACCTGCTCCTGCTACCGCAACCTGTCGGGGCCCAGGTCCGGGAGCTTGTCATACACAGGTTAGAAGCGATCGACTGGGACTTCCTGCTGGTTATCTTCCCAAACCTCGAGAGGCTCGTTACTATATTCCAGGACGGCTGTTGGCGGAGCCAGCATCACCGTCCGTTACCTCCAATATCAGACGTACCATTTCCCATAATACCTCCAGATATGAGGCGGTCCATCACCTTGCACCAGAGCACAATCCGCTCGCTGACGGTAACCGGCTTTCTCAGCAACAACGGCGGGACGTCAGAAAAGGGCTATACCAGCAATGCCGGCATGGGCCCTCAGTGGGTGATTAAGGGTATGAGGCCTATATTCTCACCACGCTTGGCGCAGTTACCACTTACCGAGCTTACAACCGATTGCGTCTGGCTGTTTGGCCGCGAGGACCCTTCGAAAGCCTACGAGGCTCGCTCGCTCCTCCCGTCATCCCTTGTTAGCCTCCGCCTTATCGACTACTGGGCTGTGCCTGTCGATGAGGAGGTGGTTGAAGGGGGAGAGCGGCTCGGCTACTACCCCGTATTCCCGTCCGGTCTGTCCCCTATATGCTTTTTGGCAAAGGTATTCGCAATACTCTACAGCAGCTGTGCGACTGAGCGTTCTCGGTTGAAACATATTACGCTATCGTCGCCTATATTTGATGAGGCTGGCCGCTGGTCGACACCAGATACACGGCCGATAGACAGGGACGATGTGCGGATGTGGAAAGACAATATTAGCAATACATTTTGGCAAATAGGGGTGCGCTTCTCTTTTACTACCATGGGTGAGCTTGAGAGACATACAAGATCTTCATGGGCGTGCACGTGATAGTCGGGGATGAGAATATTGTGGCTACGATGCTTTAATCTCGCGTTGGGCTGCTTCTAGAGGTATCAATATATGAGACTATCACCACGCATTCCAACTTATAGCCGTGAATTTAAGAATCGCACTTTGTTCTGATTCTACGGAGACAAATTCATGCCCTGTGTTGAATTCCAAGGTTGCCAAGCCGTGGGCTCCTCGTTCAAGCCTGGGAGCGTCGGATAGCTTCTCCGGAATCTGTCTGCTCAAAGTGCTCGTCGCCGGCAAATTGCTCAGTATCTCGTGCTCAGGATCATCAGGGCCAACTTGAAGCCTGAACGTACAATGATGAGCTCCGATTGGTCTTCTTTTCGCAGACTGCGTCTCGTCACTAGCACACAGGTCTACTTGTCCTTGATAGTCTGGTCGTACGGCGACAGACCTGTTCATATAGGTGGGTATTTGATGTTTCGTTGAGCGAAACCCCAAATCTCCTCTGCAGACCTGTCCTTGAAGGGCCAGGACGACTGTTCAGGCACTGGCGGCAGGGTAGGCTTAGTGATAGCGGACATGTCTTCCGTATTGACGAGGACTAGATCATGTTCGACAACTTGGTCAGCGTGCTCCTTTCGAGTCTTTCACTTGGGAATGGTTGCACACATAACAAAGTCTACATTCTCGGCCCCAAGTTCATCGACAAGCTCGCTCGGATTGTAAGCCTCCTCGAAAAGCTGTGTGAGGAGGTCGGCGGGGACTTCCGCTGTGCCAAATTACGGTGAGTTGTCATTCAAACTCGCCGTTGTGGGATGTTGTTGCTATGGTGAGTTTTAACTGGTGGTATGGATGCGGAGACGAAACACTCCTCCTGAGGCTGATCAGAGGATAAGTACTGCCATATGTAGGCTGGTCTCCAGCAATAGCATCAGTCGCTCACGAGATTGCTAGCGTTGTCC
This sequence comes from Diaporthe longicolla, assembly GCA_000800745.1. Lineage (NCBI taxonomy): Eukaryota > Fungi > Ascomycota > Sordariomycetes > Diaporthales > Diaporthaceae > Diaporthe > Diaporthe longicolla. The sequence goes on from JUJX01000387.1 coordinate 4,379, forward strand.
TGTCGCCCACGACGAGGCACGAGCAAATTAAAAACGAAATGCACTTCTGGGAAAAGTCATCACTTGATGAGAGGTTGTTTAGTACCTAGGCCAGTCCTGCCTGCGTGGTTGGCCATCACAGATTATTATCTAGGTGGCGACGTCGTACACCCGCATCCGCCCCGTGCTAAGCCAAAACTGGCTGCATTTCCAAGTGTTACCGTCTATCAACCTCCTGAGCTGGACTCTGACTGGCCATCTATATGCAGTAATGCATTGCTACCTCATCATTGCGCGACCGTGGCTGCTGATAACCTGCAATGATTGCGCAGTCGCTTAAACTGCCAGTGAGGTCCGATTCCCCACAGCCTGCTCGACTGGCCTTCCAAGTTTACGCTTGAACCCCTCATCCTACCAACCTTTTTCCAGCTGCGTACTTTCTGTATTTGTAAACCTTGACTGTCCTACTGCGTCGACCGCACATGCTCGAAAGCCCTACATATTCAACGACAGCTCACATTCGACATTTCAACTGCGAATCGACTCAGATGTCTGGCCTTGAAGCGCTCGCCACCCTGAGCCTGGCATGTAACATCTTCCAGGTCGTCAGCTTCGGTCGAGAAACACTAGTCTTAGTTAAAGATGCCTACCAAAATGGCGCCATTGACGACTCACTCATATACAAGAGCATCGCAATACAAGATGTGGCATCAGATATCATTGCGGTCAAGATCCCGCCGCCTTTAGGCAAGAACGGACAGAAACTCGTCGAAGTCGCCAATAAATGCACTGCTTTTGCAAAAGGTATGTATGCCAAGTGTGGTGTGATCCTTTGGTTCCTTTAGCAAAGGGCATACGCCATGAAGAGCTTCTAACAGTGTTGATTACAGACTTACAAGAAGATATTGCCTTTCTCATGAGGCACAATCCCAAGGGCAGACTCAGAGCGACACTCTGGATAGCATTTAAGTCAAATTTGCATCGAGGTCGGCTGGAGAGGATGAGCGAAAAGTTGAAAGACTGTGAACAGCTGATGCAAAGCAGTTTACTTGCGTGGATTTTGTACGTCGTTCTGCACTTCATATCAGAAACATCCCCAAGGACAGCAGCCTTCAGCGGGACCGCAATTTATCAGCCAACAGGAAAGAATTCCAGATGGCCCTAGTTCTGCGTTGCCCTTGACCGATGAATTATGGCTCTGGGCCTTTTGTCGAGCATCCTCTGCCTCCCATAAAAACGGTGCTGACAATATGCCTCGCTAGTGAAATGCTGAGTGCAGCCAGCATAAACATTGACTCCCTTGACAAAACAGCACGGGAATTCGTGCACAAATATGAGCAGGGACACAGGCAGGCCTCTGAGCTTGTGTCCCAAGAGGCCCTGAAACTGCGAGAGGCGATCGAACGAGAGTCCAGAAAGACCGAGGGGACTATTCGGGACTATATCACGCAGACTTCTGCAAAATCTGAGCAAAGACGTGAGCAGAGTGTTAATGAGGCCAGAAAAGAACAACTCCGAATCCAAGTTCTCGACAGTCTCAAATACCCTGGGATTAACGAGCGCGCAAACGAGATCGAGCCAGCCCATGCGGGTACCTTCCGCTGGTTGTTCGCGGACACAGATAACTTGAATGTCGGTACCCACATTCACAAGCACAAAGGAAGTAAATCGAACTGGTATAGCTTCGAATATTGGCTACAGACAGACCACAATCTGTACTGGGTCATGGGGAAGCCAGGATCAGGCAAATCTACGCTCGCCCGATTTATCCTGTCTGAGCCTCGCACTAAGGCCGCGCTGGAAAGGTGGCACCACGACGTGCTTGTGGTGAGCCATTTTTTCTGGCGTTCAGGGGCCCTCTTGCAGCGGAATATTAGAGGAATGCTTTGTTCAATCCTACATCAGCTGGTAATCGCCATTCCGGATGCTTTGGAATATGCCTCGAGCCATGTAGCTGAACTGGCTCAGAAATATGAACATACAGATTGGTCGATTACAGAATTGCAGCACCTGTGTTGCGGTCTGATCAGGCATTGTGGCAAGCCGATGTGTCTTCTTGTCGATGGACTGGATGAATGTGGCCCAGAGGATGACCATGAGAGACTTCTGAAGACTCTGGACGAAATCAGGCTAGCAAATGTCAAAATGATCGTCTCTAGCCGAAACGAACCAATATTCGAGAGACGATTCGGGGATGGGCCTCAGGTTCGTATGCAGGACTTGATGGCGTCCGACTTGCGTGCTTACGCCAAAGATAAGCTTCACCAGCACAGTCAATATGATGCCGAATTTCTGGATGAGTTGGTCAACAAAGCCGAGGGGGTCTTTCTTTGGTTGGTTCTGGCAGTAAAGAGTATCAACCGAGGCTTCGACAACGGAGATTATGAAGGTTCCCCCACTAAGCTTCGCATGAGGATGGAAGCCTTGTCTCGGCGCTTGCGTGACTTGTACAAGGACATGTGGGAAAGATTGAACGACGACGCGGATATATACCGAAGGGACGCCGCCTTATACTTCAGCATTGTCATCGCTGCTAGTGACGGACGACTCCAGTGCATGGACAGGGGGCTTAGCACCATGGAGATGATGCTTGCCTCATCCGAAGCGAGTCACGATGCATTTTCAAAAACCTCTGTGGTCTCAGTAAGCTCATTGCTGGGTCAGTGCGAGAGGTTCCACAAAAAGGTCGAAGTTCGATGCGCAGGGCTTCTCAGTACGCTCAGAGGATCAACAGAATGGGCACAAGAGGGCATGGATGAGACGGAAAGAGCGCTACTTGACTATGCTCATAAGGATAGGGGATTCCAGTTCATCCATCGGAGTGCACACGACTTCTTCGTTGACACAATCGACGGGCGGAATATTCTGCGCCATGAAGGAATGCATTCAGAAGATCTGGGTCTGTACGTCTTCCGCGCCGGTCTCCGCGCTGCGGAACTCCTCCATTCGATACTGGGAAAGGCAGCAAAACGCCGTGTGGGTTCTGCTGGTATGTACACACAGCAACGTCTGGAAATCTACCTCAGCGATCTGTCTAGACTAGCAGAGAGCAAAGACAGCGTTGTGGAGGCACTCTTTTCGCGTTGCTTCGAGCTATACAGCTCATCAAAACTTCAACACCGGGCCGACAACAACGTGTGTCTCGGCCGCGTCGCGACCTTCTTCGGAGTTGCTGCATATCACCACAATTTGGACCGTTTCTCCCTTAACATGATCGAGAAGCGACTCTTTGGTGACATTAGGTCAGAAATCTTGCTAGCGATTGTCGAGATCGGTTTAGGAAAGTCTCTACTCAACACTCATCGAGAAAACTTGCCTGTCACACTGGCTCGATGTTTATTGTGCCTACATGGGGTTGCCACAAACCTGAAATCATCTCTGGTGGTGTCAAGACCTTTCATCGTATTCAGCTGGGGCTGGGAAGCTGCTGATGAAATGGGCCCATTCGACCATATCAAGATATCACCATTCACCAGACTCCTCAGCTTCGGCCTGACAAAGCTTGACTGGAAACCAATCAGATTGATTCGGAACCAGCTCCAGATGACGCAATTCCTACAACTTGTCTGCGATTTTGTCTCTCGCGGAGGTGATTTCGACAGCATGATGTTTCTAGTGTGCCCTGACCCTTGGAATCCAGACAAGCCCTTCCGACCCAAAATTAAATGGCCTCACTTATTCGAGATGCCCGGATGGGACTTCCACGTACGATCTTTCTTCGAACATGACGATCGTGTGCTTTGTATCATGGCTCTAACTGCAACAACCGTCATTCAAAGAATGCTAGCCAGTCTGCTTATAACAGACCGTGATAGCAGCGCGGAAAACAAACACGGTCTCAAACGTAATGCGGTTGCAGCCTCGGATCTTGAAGCAGCTGTCTCTTTTCTGGCTCAAAAGTGTCTAGAGTACGGCCGTAGACCGATATGCCACGTAGTTGGCTTGCTCCAACCAGGTGGTAACTTTGCCAATATGCCATATCGACTAGTTAGCCAGCAAGACTCCGTCGATCTCATCATGAATATATGGACATACATGGATTGACCCGAACCCGGGGTCTGCTGGGACGATCCAGAAGCCTCTTTCTGGGAGGTGGTCGCAAGAAGTCCATTCTCATCTATTGGCTTCAGGGACTATTTGAAGAGCTACGGATGTTTTGACGAATTCGCTGCTCACACGCTGCTGATGGATCGTTGAGAAGGTACGTGGCATTGTAAGAGCATGCGCATATATATGTTGCTAGAACTGATAATAGTCTGAAGTTCTCGCAGATATATGTTTGTCCCTAACTAATGTCAAGGCCCGGGACACGGTCAAGCGGTTAAGACATTTGAGATTCAACATGATGTGAGAGGGTTGAGTCTGCTGAAAGTTGTCCCGGCCGGACAGCCCAATCTGGAGACATGGCGCGGGCGATACCGTCTAGACCCAAGAATATTTGTATCTGTCCGAGTAGAATCCAGTGATTTCATTTCACTCATAACACACGGCTAAGTTTTCTAAGTAGTCATAGCCTGCGCCCTCCTCCTAACCAACCGAACCCACCTCCTCCGCCTCCACTCCCCCCTCCTCCCCTCGCCCTCCTCACCCTCCTCCCAGCTAAGATTCTTCCTCCGGAGCAGATTCGCCGCACCAGCCCCATCCTGCCCGCGGTCCTCCTCCCGCACCCCAGACGCCCCCTCCCTCTCATCAAACATATCATAAACCCACCGCTCCCCCTCCGTCTCAACCTCAACGCCCGTAATGATCCTCTCCTCGACCCACTCCCGCGACCAGAGATCAAGCGCCCACTTCTTCTCGCTCCACTCCCACCCCTCCGGCGCCCTGACGTCCTCAAAGAACCGCGTCCCCTGCGGCCGCTCGCCGGTGATGCGGGCCTGCGAGAGCGGGTCGTAGGGGCTCGGAGAAAACACCCACGGCTCCCACTCGCCCGACCCGCCGTCGAGGTGCTGCAGCTCAAAGATCTCGACCTCGCGGGTCTCGGGCGCGCTGTCGAGGATGATGTCGCGCGCGACGAACGCCTCGAGGGCGGTCTGCGCGCGCTCCCCCTGCTTGTCGGCCTCGCCGCCGGGGGCGAAGTAGGCGCGCTGCTGGTCCTGGAGGGCCTTTGCGACGGCCGGGTGCGACGAGACGACGACGGCCCAGCCGCCGCAGAGGGCGATGGCGCGCCAGGGGAGGAGGTGCGAGGCGATGGTCATGAAGAGGGTCATGACGAACAGCCCCACGAACAGCGCGGAGCTGAGCGCCTCGTCGCTGAAGTTGGTCTTGGGGACCAGGCCCGTGATGACCTTGTCGTGGCCCCGCGAGAAGTCCTCCATGCTGTTCTGCAGGTCGCGCATGTTCTTGAAGAAGTCGCGGCTGAGCTCCTTCACGGGCTTCACCGTCCTCGCGGGGGCGCGGGGAGGGCCGTGCGGGCTGTAGCCCAGCTCCCTGACCTCGGGTGGGTGCCTGGCCATGAAGGAGGGGATGAAGACGCCCACGAGCAACAGGGCCATGGGCAGGACGGTGAGCAGGTAGGGGTCGAGGCACACCAGGGTGTAGACGGCGAGGAAGGAGAGGGTGTGGCTGGGGCGGCGCCAGGAGAGCAGCTTGATTGCGCGCGACTGGAACTTGAAGACGACGCCGATGCGGGCGTTGAAGCGGCGGAAGTTGGTGGACATGGTCGGCAGGGTGAAGGGCGGGCGCGAGGCCTCGTAGCTGCTGAAGGAGTCGGTGGGGATGGGCGTGTTCTGGATCTCGCCGCCCGGCGCGAGGTCGGTGGGCATCATCGAGGAGAGGAGTCTGTTGGTTCATGGTCAGAGGGACGGCTTGGTGGTGTGTAGACAGTACTTGTAGTGCCTGCCATCATTGAGGGAGCCTTACTTTTCAAGCATCTTGTCTTGCATGTTTGCTGAGGCCGAGAGGGCAGACAGCCCTCGCCATCTGCGCCCCTTGGTCTTCTCCTTCTTCACCTGCTCTGGCGAGGAGATATTCTGGGCGTCGGCATCGGTGTGCACGCTCCCGGTGGCATCATCGTCGGTCTGGACGGCGTTGAAGAGGAGGTCGTCGGCAAAGTTGTCCATCTTGGCTCTGTCTATCCCGGATCACCGGGTCTAGGATGGTAGTGCTGGCCGGGGTCTCATTCTGAGTCAGGGTGTGCCGGGTTGTTGCGCTCGAGCACCGCCTGATGCGATGCGATAGGCTGTACCTTTGAGGTTGGCGGTGGTGGTTGCTGGGTGAAGAGGGTGAGACGCGTGTTGGGGCGTGGGCAGCTGACGTCTGAGCTTGATCAGTGTCGCAGCGGTGTCAGTGCAGCGCCCGTTCGGCATGTGACGCAGGACGCAGGACGCAGCCCACTACTGCCACACTACCCGCTCCTGCCGCTGTGCCTGTGCAATGCAACACAAGCAAGCTGCAACTGGTGGAGGGGACGAACGACGGCGGGCCGCTCCCGCTCTGGTGGCGTTTTGGCCTGATGAGCGCGGGGCGAACTGGCAGAACTCTGCTGTGAGTGAACTACTCCGTACATTGAGCGAGCTGGACGGACACATGATACATTCCGGTTTACACTTGTAAGCCTCAGATCCAATAGTAAGGCCGCCCACTCTTGCACTTGGACCGCACAAGATCGGATATCGATACTTTCGAAACCGACGGCAGTGAAGGGCCCCGCGATTAAGGTTCACAAGACTTGTGAGACCCTTGCCATGGCGTCATGCTGGTCTCGACTGCGGGGGGCCATCGCGAGGGCGTCAGATCGCCGTGGCTGGGTGAGGCGCGAATGAAGATTCCACCCTTCAGGCGCAAGTCGGGGCCAGATTGCCACAGCACAGACAACAGCTGCAGAGAGGGAGATGCGGTGATGTGTCGGGGCAGATGAAGGATGGCAGGCTGACCCGTCACCGACCCGTCAGCATTGCCAGTCGACGAGATTGCCAATTTCCATGCCAGAGCACCGGAATGCCAGAGATGCCAGCAGCGACGGGCTGCGATAGACCATGTTTCAAGGAAAAATAGAGCCCGCCTCTAATCTGATTAGCCCCCTTTTGACCAATCTGCCCAACTCTGGGGAAGAGGACCCTCCGAGCAAGCCAAGCCATTTCGGTGATCCCTTATTTTTGTCCCAGTCGCCACCGAGATTTCTTATGGGCCACATGCATCAAGAAACTGCAGATATCGGGTGGCAATCAAGCATCAGCGCCAGAGTCTGCGGTACGCCATTGCCTGCAAATCCGCAATTGACACTTTTAACCGCCCAGTGTCGTTCGTATCAAAACAGCCCTAAATTGCGCTCGACCATTGAATGATGTGACATGAGGCGGCTGTAATGATATCGTGAGAGTGAGCGCCTATTCAGTCTCCAGACTCAACACCACCCACCCATCACCCGTCGTGTCCGGGAATTGGGAATTAAGCACCGGGGGTATGTTCGTGATGGTGGCAGGGTGGCAGGGTGGCTGGTCGCAGGCTGTTGGAAGTAGAAAAGAAAAGGGTCCTTGACGCTTCTGGAAGGATTGGTTGGCCATGGTTGTCAGGTTGTCCGGCACGATCCAGGGTGATGGATGAACGGGTTCGCAATGCGTACCCACATCTGGTTGCAGGGCCTCGTTGCCCCGAAGATGCCCAAGGGCCAGTGATGCCGCCCTGCCCGCGTCTCGTTGGCGACATATACCAGCCCTCTTATACATGACAACGGCAACCTTGCCAAAACACACCAAAACACAAGAGACGCGGTTGCTGATAGTGGCGACGGCGCGGGTACGGCGGGCCGTTTCAGATGCCGCTGTTTATGCTCCAAAGCAAATGCTCCAAAGCAATTGGAAAACAAGCAGTGGGCGGATCCCGGGCAGTAGCTTGCTCGGATATAGACAATGTGTTGTCACGGGCCCGGCTCGACCTGACCTTGACCACCGTCGAGGCTCTCGCATGCAGGCCTCGTGTGGTGTTATTGCAGTGTGTGTTGACTCTGGGCATCTGATGCTACTGGATCGGATCCCGCTCAGATGAGGGTGGGGGCCAGTGTCACCCATGCCCCCTGCCCGTCAGACATTTGATGCTGCTCGTCATCAAAGTTCATAGTTTCCAGCCTGCCAGCCTCTGGCCTGCCACATGTCTTCTTTCTCGACCGAAGGATTCCCTGGTACATGAAATGATTTCCTTTCGTATTAGCAGGTCTTGTCCACATCAACGACCTGGGTAATTAATGCCGGATATGATAGCGTAGTAGAGACCTGCAGAAAAGATTCGACTAATAAAATGCTTGTGCTAGGACGGGCGCGTGCGTGAGAACGCCCCTGCGCCTGTCCGTGTATCTGATGCGTACGCAGGAACAAAGAACGACACTGGCCCTCCGGTGGGCGAGTCGAGCAGGGCATGACAAGTGCAGGTGCAGGAACAAAGTACCTGCGTGCATTGGGTTCGCGACGAGGCTGACACCAGAGGGGGGGGGGCATGAACCTGAAGTGCTGGGTTGATTGGGCAGGATTCTGGTTGCTGTGTGCACCCAATCCACCCACCCAGCCATCCTGTTCTGCTATAGGGCCCATCCATCAGGCACAAACACAAATATACAAATCAAAACAACAGGATACTGGCAGTTGGAGGGGCTGGTGCATGGTCAAGTGGCCGCATAACGGGTCGAGTTTCTGAGGGAACAGATCGAGACCCATGATTTTGGGTTTGCCTGCTACCAATCTGCCAATCCGATCATGGCTCTTTCCCTCTTGTTGCGTGCATCTACGTACTTTGGTTAGGCAGGTGGAGGCGGGCGGGCAGGCGGGGTGGGGAAAACAGGCAGGTCGGGCAATTCTCTGCCGTTGGACTGGCATATTCTGGGAAGGGCCAAGATACCAAGGTACATGACATGCCCCAGCCGCACTCGTCATGAGTCCAGTCTGACTTCTGTAGGTACATTGCTGTTGTTATCAGATGGACGCGTGCTGTGAAGAGCCTTTCTCCGTGTCTGCCCTTCCCTTATTTGTGTGGGTTATAATATGCAGAACCGTAAGCTGCTCACAGCCAACGGCAGCTCACGACCAGAGCTCATTCCCTCATGCCAAGAAGTACTCCGTACCTAGCATGCCTAGCACCCGACAGCCAAGTGCCTAGTCTACGTTGACCAGTGCAGTGGTATTGGTGTGCAGACCAATCAACCACCACAGTAACAGACGGACAGTAAAGCACCACTGCACCAGGCTGCCTGCCCTTTCATTCATCCATTCACCTTACCCTTCTCCGCCGTCCAATCTCACCGTACCATACCTTGCCTTGCCTGGCCTTGCCGTGCCGAGTGTGTGTGGTTATGTGTGTGTGTGTGTGTGCCCTGCCTGACCTGCTTGTTGCTTCACCTCCCACCTCCCGCACCCAGGTACTTACTCGCTCTTATTTCCCACTACTGCTGGGTGGGCAAAAGAGTGCACAGACCAGACCCAACACTGACGTGCAACCTACCAACTCCGACTACTACCCAGTCGCCCCCCCCCCTTCTCTCCAACTAACCAACCAAACCCCCATTCAATTGTCCTCGTCCTCGTTATTCCATTTTACATGAATGAACAATCCGGCCTACTCCTCGTCGTCCTCATCAACACACCTTCGGGAAAGGGACTCGGAACAAGGAACACGGGATGTGGTAGCGCTGCCCTCACACTCAGATCCTCATCGGACTGAGTCCGCTTTTTCGCGACCAGGGACGAGGGAAGGAAAAATATCGCCTCCTTCCCCATCCAAGCCCACAGTTCCCTGCCGGGGTCGCATCGTTACGAGCATAGCGGCTTCAATTGACCGCCGCCCACCTGTCGTTTTGTCGCTTTGAAGCAAAGAAACTCCATCGTGGCAGCGTGGTGGCCCCCGCCCACTTCTCTGCAGCAGCAGCCCAGTGCAGCAACAGCAGCAGCACCAGCATCAGCAACTGGAAGACCCGTCTCCCCGACCGCCTCCGTTCGCCTCGCCTCGACTCGTCTGTCTGGACGCAGTCTCCATCCCCATGAGACGGGAGCACAAGGTTCCTGCTGGTCCGCGACCAGCAACTGGCAACCACTCCTCGCCAACCCGGTATGTTGAAGCCCAGTGTGAAGAAGCCATTCCGCCCATCCAAAGCCAGCCTCTCTGCAGCCTCTGTGCACTCACATCCACACGTTCACGCACCAACGCACGCACTCGAACCCACTCCCCTTCAGCCAGCCCACTTCGTGCCTTCTGCCCTCTGCCCTCTGCCCTGCGCCCTGCACCGCATCTGCAGTCAGTCGTACGGTGTGTGTTTTGTCCGCTGTCGACCGTCGGTTGCTACAGCAGACGATACTGCAGTACAGTCCAGCGCCTCGGCTGCTCGCTGCACAAGCCACCCCGTCTAACCTGCTACTCGCCACCCTATTGACATGCAGCGATGACATGACACGACCCTCTCCCGCCAATTCACCATGGCACCTGTCACTGACAAGCTTGCCCTTTCTTGTTTCAGGAGCAGGCAACCCAGCAGAGAAGTCCCCAGTCCCACCAAACGCCTCCACTCGAAACGCTCCTCCATCAGCGGCGCTCCAATGCTCAGCGCTTCCTCCCAAAACAACCATTCTCTGTTTTCCTTTGGCCGCAACGCTACAGCCGCCAGCCCTACTCCGCTAGACCACGATCCAACAGCCGCCCACAACGACTTTCTGCCCCAGGTCAGCTTCGATGATCTCCAGAGCAGCCTAGAATCCGCCTCGGGCGACTTCACGTTGACCCAGTTTCCCTCCCCCACCGGCGAGGGCAGCATCCTGGAATCCCAGGGATTGGCAGCGGCTACCAGCGTGCGGGACGACCCAAACGTCTCACATAACGGCACAATGACGCGCATCGCTATCCAGCACGCGAACCAGCAGCCTCAGGCCCCGGCCCAGACCCAGACGCACACGGCGCGCTCACGCACAGGCTCCATCCTCAGGAGACCCAGCGTGTCCAATCGCCAGACCAGCATCTCCTCGACCGCGTCAAACATGTCAACCGCTAGCGAGAACCAGAGGGCCGGGGGCACCATCCGCCCGCGGCGCCAGAGTCAATACCCGCCAGTCTCAAACAGTCATATCCCAAAACACCAGCCGAGAAAATCAATCGGCCCCGGCGTTTTTGACACTTCAGACTCGACCAACGGGCCCTCCGTGCGTCGAGTCCCCAGCCAGACGGCGAATGTGGACCGGAATGGTTTGGACTCTACACGGTCATCAGTGGATGGGACAAGCCATGGCTATCCCGATACATCTCGCAACATGACTGCATCAAGAGCCGCAAAGCTCAAGACAATCTCGCAGCCCCCGCCGCCTCGCTCAGGTAACACGAACGCGTCCGCAGACAGCAATACCTTGTCGGTCGATCAACATAGAGCCTCCGCGGGATTCCCGAGTTCCCCCAGGGGTAACAAGCCGGGATCCAGCACCCCAGGGTCCGGTTCAAGGCGGATGTCGATAATGCCGGGCCAACAACCACATGGCCCCCATGCGTCTGGACTCGGTGCGAGAACCGTGAGCCCCACTGATGCGCAACGATTAAAAAGACTGTCCACCATGCCCAATTCCGCTAACAGCTCCATGATCTTGGAGCCCCTGCCTCCTCCCCCATTGAACGAGCCTCGGCCGTCTTCACGATCACCCTCGATGCTCCCGCGAAAGACCGCGACCCCTTCCTCGCAAAGAACGACTCCCGATCCCAACAGAAAGTCCTATAGCTCCGGAATGTCTATCGGGTCAACAACGAGCTACAACACTGTGAGGACGTCGACGGGCTCACTGCAGCCTCGAGCTCCGCAGACTGGGGGATCTCGTCTACCGGCGCCCAAGTCGGTGAACAACCTCCCATCCTCTAGCCAGGAGGAGACCGAAGACGTTCCTCCGGTGCCTGCGATCCCCAAAGCATACGAGTCACCGAAGGACTCGCCTGCCGAGCTACACTTCTTGGACAAGAAGAAATCCAACCTCACACTTGATGCGAGTAGTATTCGCAGCACGTCAACAGGAAGCCTATCTGGGGCACCTGTCCAAGAAGCAACGCCGGTGCAGCGCAAGCCCAGTGCTCGGAGGATGGCCACGAGAGCACACCCGGATCCTGAGAAGAAGGCTCAGCCAGCTCCACCAACCCAACCGGTGCAGCCCAGGAAGAATTTCAAGTCGATGAACTTGCCGCCGCTCACAGTGGGCCCCCTGAGCACCCCGACCGTGAACAAGATCGCCAAGCTACAGAATGACCAGCAAGGCCAGGCGCCGAGGAACATCAGTTCCCCGCCAGCGCGGCAGACGGCAAAGACACCGACCACTCCAATGACAGCGTCGAGGAGCACTTTCTTCTCCAAGCACCGGGCGGACAAGGAACTGTCCCATTTCCGAAGCAGTAGTTCTATCCATCACGGCCGCATCGAGAGCCCACTGGTTCCCGAAACTAGTAGCTCGGAATCCATCAACGGCAGTACGAGGAAACCCTCAGTCTCTCCCTACCTTTCCTCCTCCGTCCCCCAAGATGGGGCCATCGAACAAGCATACTTCAAGAGGTCCCAGACCGGCACTGAAATTCGCGACGCAGAAGAAACCACAAACAACCCCCCTATCGCCCAGTCAAAGCCATCAGGGCCTCGAGCTCAAAGACAACCGTCCAAGTCTATTTCGAAACCTCCCATCATGGCGACCCCGAAGTCGCCCACACAACAGTCCAGCCCCGAGGAACCTGTCACTCCATCTTCGATGACCACTCTGCGTAGAAAGCTGAGCCTGTCATGGAAGCGCAGTAATTCGAAGGCTGCCACCCATGGCCAAGAGAAGTCGGCTGACAACACCAAACACGACGCGATGCCCCCACCCCGACTTCCGATCTCAGCTACAACGGGGAATATGACGCACAAGTCCGGGAGCCCGAGTATATCATCGAAACCGAGCACATCTTATCTGGATTCGAAGAGGCGAAAGAGCTCTGGGTCGAGCCTCAACACAGTTATGGCTCATGAAAGGAAGCGGAGCGATGCTACGCAGGCCACGACGGTCAGGACCGTTAAGAACACTGCTGACGGTGCAGGCAACCGCCCAGGTGTATCACACTCCTCTTCGGTCATGCACAAGTTCCTCAGGTCCAAGCCCTCGTCGGCATCAGTCCGACATGCGGACGTCTGGACTGCCGACCTGGACAAGGATGATCTAGTGGCAGAGGAGGAAATGAAGAAGCTAGGCACCCGAAGGAAGGAGACAGAACTTGCCGCGAAGACATTGGATGCTTTGCGCAAACGCGCTACGCCGAAGGAGCGCGTCAGCCCACAGGACGCCATCCGGATAGCGATGTTGAACATTTACGAACGAGGCGAGATCATCGATTACAACGACATCTACTTCTGTGGCACACAAAATGCCCAGAAGGTCATTGGAGACCTCAACTCAGACGTGCCAAACTTTGGCTATGATGATGAACGCGGGGATTACACCATCGTAACAGGAGATCACCTATCCTACCGTTACGAGATTATCGATGTTCTTGGAAAAGGAAGCTTTGGCCAGGTCGTGAGGTGCATTGATCACAAAACGGGTGCCCTTGTTGCCGTGAAGATAATCAGGAACAAGAAGCGGTTCCACCAGCAAGCTCTTGTCGAAGTCAACATTCTACAAAAGCTTCGCGAATGGGTAAGTATTCTTTGAGCTGCGGGTGAAACTCTCTGCTAACATGCCTCCTAGGACCCGCATAACAAGCACAGCATGGTCAACTTCACACACAGCTTCTACTTCCGTGGGCATCTCTGCATTTCCACGGAGCTTTTGGATATGAACCTGTACGAGTTCATCAAGGCGAATGCTTTCCGCGGCTTCTCCTTGAAGATGATCAGACGTTTTACGAAGCAGATGCTCAGCTCTCTGAACCTTCTGAAGCAGCAGAAGGTCATTCACTGTGATCTCAAGCCCGAAAACATCCTCTTGCGCCATCCCTTACATACTGAGATCAAGGTCATCGATTTCGGATCGAGTTGCTTCGAGAACGAGAAGGTTTACACGTACATCCAGTCCCGGTTCTATCGATCGCCAGAGGTTATTTTGGGCATGTCTTACGGAATGCCCATTGATATGTGGAGTCTTGGCTGTATTTTGGCTGAGCTTCTGACTGGCGTTCCGATCTTCCCGGGCGAGAACGAGCAGGAGCAACTGGCCTGCATCATGGAGGTGTTCGGACCGCCGGAGAAGCACCTCATTGAGAAGAGCACGCGCAAGAAGCTTTTCTTTGACTCGATGGGCAAACCTCGTCTGACAGTCTCATCTAAGGGCCGAAGAAGACGGCCATCGTCAAAGACTCTGCAGCAGGTGCTGAAGTGTGACGACGAAGCGTTCCTTGACTTCCTCGCCAGATGTCTGAGATGGGACCCAGACCGACGAATGAAGCCTGACGAGGCCATCCGCCACGAATTTATCACTGGCCAGAAGACCTCTGTTCCCGTTGCACGAGTTATGAACCGCGAACAGTCCCCGATCAAGCGCCACAACACGATCTCTACCCCACGACCGCTCCCAGAACCTCCAGCAGCAGCCACTTCCATGAGGGTCAGCTCCAGCATACGCCCCAAGGATGCAACAACCATTCTTGGCTCGCCTGCAAAAACAGCAACCGCCACTGTGCCCGGCTCTAGGAGAACCTCGGGTGCTATTGGTATCCCTCCCAAGCGCACCAGCACGGGCACGACCGGCCCCAGCAGTGGACCTTTGGGTAGCAATCTCCCTCGCGCTGCAGGCCGGACTGTTAGTGCCAAGCAGGATCTCGCGAGCGCGGGGGCCACAGCTGCGATGAGCCGTAGGACTGGTGTCTGATTGTGCCCTTGAGGACCTCGTGGATCACACTCGCGAAGAGCTGGCGTTGAGGAAATTGCGAAATCCATGGGAAGACAGTCTCGTTGCAAGAGCGCGAACAGCGGGAAGCGCATTTTCGCTAGGCTAGGTCCTGTTTTCTATATACGCTGTGGGCGACTGTCGGAAGTACAGGAATGGGACCAGGGAGGCACCGGCGTTCATCAGCAAGGAAAAGGGTGTCGGCCCGTCCCATCTGGATTATCATTCACGTTTGTCTCCCGCTGGATAGAAACTCATGTGAGGGTGGGGTCCCTGGGTTGGGCACCCTTCAACTTTTTCTCTGTTTATATGGCATACCCGCTATGCATCGCATTACTACTACACTATCGGCGACCTCTTTCTCTGCGACTGTTTGCTCCACCCTGCCCTTCGAGTGGCGTTGCGTATGGGCCATCCAAAGGGGCGTTCCAGGGGCAGATCCAGCGCAGGGTCCTAGTCGAGCAAAGCTGGGGGCGGTAGAGGCGCAAGGCGGGAAGGCTGGCAGGTAGCCAAGGGCATCATACATTTGTGGGGATTCATTATGTTTGAAGCGAGCGAGAGCGAGATGAGATCGGGGAAAGAAGAAGGGGGTGGAATGGAAGGAGTGAGGGGGAGAGAAGAAGGCATTACAAGCACATACTTGAAAGATAATGATACCATACCAGCTCTTTGCAGCCTCACCTTTGCACCATTGCCTCGAGAGCGTTCCATTACAGTCGTCTTTTTCTTCCTTTTGGTCATTTTCTTTTTTTAGAATTTCTTTCGCTTGATACCTATCTATCAATTTTGACGAATGCTTTTTTCATACGTGCTTGTGTTCTTTCGTTGTAAGCCACGTTTTGAGACGGCGCAGCCTCATCGATACCTGTGCGTGGAACTCCGGAGGAAGGTCTGACCGCCTGGCTATCACTGCTGCACCAATTTCATGTCTCTATTCGTTGCATCTGTTGACCAGGGTGTATTTCCTTGGTGTATTTTTGGTCGGTTCTCTTGTGGGGCGGGCCACTTGGTCATGTCGAAAGGTAGGTATGATGTGTATGAAGACGGTAATCAACCATCCATCAGCCAAGTTTCCGGCAGTGTCCGTCCGTGTATAAATAGGCGGTGCGGAACCCCAGAAGAGGATCGACGCATGGCTGAAGAGGGCACGTCGCCTACGAGTTAGTTGGAAGGAAAGAGATAGATGTATATGGAGGCGAGGGGCATACATACCCATTTATTTGCTGAACACGTCTGCGGTCTGCCGCCAGATTTGCTCTGTTGTGAGACGATGGATACAAAGAGATAGACCGATATACTAGACACGGAACTAGGGCGGAGAACTGACAAATCAGTAAAGAGTAAACAACAATCAAGGCCTTACAAAGCCCTATCTCTTGCCTGTGACTTTCGCACAACCTCCTCGCCGGCTGGTGAGAGACAAGACAGAAAAAGGAGGGAGAGAGAGAGTGTGAGTGTGTTGGGCCTCAGTCTGCAGGTGTTTGTTTGAATGTCCTGTCCTACCATCATGATATTGCCGGGACGCTCTGGAGTCTGCCATAATTCATGTACGAAAGTAGCAGGAGTAGTAGAAGAGGGAATACTTTCCACGGCCCAGCAAATCCACAACCACAAAGTCTCGCACACACACACCCATCTAAAAAACCTGCCCCACCGTCACAACCTGGGTGACGAGGAAAATCCTCCCTCCTCCCGCTTCAACCCTCACACACATGCATGCGGTCGAAGCCGGCCATCCATCCATCCACCCACCCAGCCCAAGAGTCTGTCCGTCCATCCCTCAGCCAAGCATCGCCACCCACCCACCCACGACCTGATCTACCTTCCCTTCCCATCTAATTCCCGGCAGCCTCGCGGCGTATTAGTATTAGAGATGGCGATTGGCCGGTCTCCAGACGAGCAATACGCCGTCAAGGGCAAGGCCCGCGCACCGCCCGCCCGCCCGCCCGCCAGACAGACCGAAGCCAAAGCCCACCACCCATCATCAACGACGGCAAAAGAAGGTGGCGAACACCGCTCCGTCCGGTACGCCCACAGGGTCGGCCGTGCGAACAGGCCACTACCACCACCACAACCCGACCGCCTGCCTCGTGCAGGGAGGTACCGTAGGGTAGCAACAGAGTCCAGGCAAGCCAGCCCAGCCGAGCAGGGCTACCAATCAATCAACCAGTATCACATGCATCCACGCCATGCTATGCCATCCCATCACCCATCCCCTATCCCGAGGCTCCGCTCCGCAGCAGGAGAGGACAGATAGACAGGACAAGACAAGACAAGACAAGACAGCTCATGTTACCCAGCCGTCGCCGGCGACCTAGTCATCAGCTTCGCCTCAAGACACCTCACACCGGTGAGGGAGAAAGGATCAAGGCATCAACAAAGGAGAGAGAGAGACGTAGGGATGGGATGGGATGGGATCAGGTGTACAGAGTAGAGCAGGAACTGTCCTGCCTGGCGGCCGTCCAGCCAGCATTGTGTTGTCTAGCTCGATGGCTTTGCCAGCCAGGACTTGGCCCCCAACCCCATAGCCGGAGGAGTCATGAGAAAAAAGGAAGGAAGATATGATGTTGTTCACCTTATAGCTGCCTGCCGGCGTTGCCAAGAACGGGCAGGCGAGACAGCGAAAGAGAGAGAGAGAGAGAGAGAGAGGTGAAGGGGCCAGGTGAGAGGGGTACATCGGCTGCGAGGCGCAGGTACAATGCGGGCCCCCATTCGGGCGGCCGGCCATGTACACCACCCACGGCGGGATAAGTACCTGCGCTGCATGCTGCCTTGATTGTTTGCCTGCCTCCGCCCTCCACCTTCTTCTTCCTACCCGGCCCCGGGTCTCACCCACCACCACCGACCCTTCCTGCGACTTCGAGGAGTACCGTTCAAGCCACAGTCCGGGGACAATGGGCGCGGGGCCATTGGGCTAGCCACGCCGATCCCATAACCTTGAATCCTTGTGTTGCCGGATCGCATCGTGTTCTTTTCGATGCTGTGTGTGAAAACGTGTATGCCTTGCCTGCCCTGCCCTGCCTCGGTCTCTACCATGCCCAGGCAAGACTATGCCATGCCAATGGGGGTCCGCCCGAGAAAGGGTCCTGTTCTCTCTGGAACATAGATGCTGTGCAACATGGAATGGCTGTAACGCACGAGGCGGAGTATCAGCACCGTGACTACTACAACCCAGCAGCCAATCTCGAGAGCCCCTTTCGTCTCGGCCACAATTCTGTTACACAGGAGCATGACCATCCCCAAGCAGTCAGTGGACGACCAGACGCTGCATCGAACGCATGAATGTGGTCTGGAGCAGTTGGCTAGGTGACCAAGAACCCATGTCTCAACAGCGCCATATACTGCCTCCCTCGCTAGACATATCGCCACCACGAGCCGTGAATGCCTGAGCTGCGCCATCCGCCTCAGGCTCCAGGTCTAATGTCCAGGTTGATGCCGACCTTTCATTGGGCACGTCGGGAAATTATAGCGAGGCCGTGTCTGTCCACCGGCCCGGCAGTGATGTTGGGACGAGGCCCCCGACAGGGCCTGTCCAACACATATGCACATCACACTCTCATAAGAACAAGTGGCGATGCGTCCAGTGAGAAGGTGTCGATGGAAATCATCGACCAGGTTCGGGCACGGCCCGCCGCGCCATAGACCTTCTCTTTAGCTGGGTGTCACCTGCCCTTGCCTTTTCTTTTTATTTGTTTGCCTAGGGTCGCTTAAGCGGGCCGGCCTGGGAATGGGCGTGGGTACTGGGTATTGGAATGGGGTCACACACACTGCTCGAGTCAGCGGTCTCCAAAATATCTTTGGCCAACTTGTGACAGGAACATAATAAATCATCAATTGTTCGATAAATTCTGCCATTGAAGGGCACAAGAAGCGCCAGGAGCGTGCGTTGAGCGCTGTCGAAGGAGGTGCAGCGAGACGAGATGCAGCGTGTGGCCACAGGCCGTCGAGAACCCGCGTCCCAGGACCCCAACAAAAGGGAAGGCCGAATCGCTCGAGCATTTCCCGAAATAGGAAGCGAAAGTCGGTCGCAATCGATCCTGATCGTAAACTCGCAATTCAGGATTGCAGAGGTCCCCACAAGCGCGGGATGCGCATGTCGTCGAAACGCGGATTCTAGGCTGCCCTGATCGGCAAGGCATACTCGGCGGCTGTGGCCTGGCTCCGGAAAAAGACAAGCGCCGACACATGCAGCAAACCCCAGTCTACGACTGGGGCTGGGCTGGGCTTGGCCGCATGTACCACTTGTTGTACCTGGCAGCTCTAAGACATTTTTGGTATTCTTGGGGGCGAGATCTTGCCTTGTCGAATGTCTCTGATGGACCGTGGCCACGGGTGGGGTGAGGCGTATTACGATGTCCTCCTTCCCTTCCTTTGTCTGCCTTGTATAGGGCTAAGACTACTGCTTAGCCGCGCCGTGTTACACACATGCCTTCACTGGGCGATAAGAGATACAAAGCATTGCGCTTGTGTGATGCTTGACAGGGTGGCCGGAGTGCCAAATTGTCGGGCAGGACGCCGCTCATCTTGAGTTACACCTGTGTAACAGTTTGACAGTCTGTCACCTGCGACCAGCCCCAGCCCTGGGAAGAGTTTTCCCCAGGCAGTTTGAAAGCCGCGGTACCTCGGCAGCGGTATGTGATCGCCTGCGAGGCCTGCTTTCCCAACATGGCTCGGTATCAGTCAATGCTTTACGAGGAAGGAGACAAGGCAGACTCTGAATGTGCCAACGACAGCCACGTTGTGCGCGCTCCTTCTTGTACGACGTCGACGAGCATTGGCTTCTGATTATAGCCATAACCTTCTGACTGACACAAGGGCTGACTCGATTCAGAATGATGGGGTTATAGTCATTCCACGGCTATGGCATTCGCCGAGTCTTGCATCGGTGCCTTACAGCGCCAGGCCGAAGGAATGCAGGGCGGTATTACGAATTGTCGTGATGCGACGGATGCTGTCCAACATCGCGCAAGGAATTGTTGGCTTGCTCATGCGACAACGCGCGCTCATCGTCTCCATGCCCAATAAGTTGTGCTCCCAGGCATAGTGTCAGGCCGGGCTGTGGAGTGATAGCATCAGAGCACTGACCATGGGTTGGTACGGCGCTGTCGACAGCCTGGACACAGCCATAGTGGTGTAGCAGCCACAGCGACCATGCGGGCCGGCCAATTCCAAGTGTCTGAAGTCGGGTTGTACGATTCAAGTCATGCTAGCAGTGGCGCATGACAGCTTGAATCTGGTTGCAGCACACTCAATCCGGTGATGGTAGGTTGCGAAGAGTGTTAGCTACCACCCAGGAAGACCAATTCCCCACAAACAACCGGAAGAATACGGCCAGGTCCAGGTACGCGGGCGTGCTAGACCTGAGGCCGGGCGGCCGCCGTGGCACTTGGAGATCCGTCGGGCTGAGCTTGGGACATTCAAGGTGCGCTTTTGGCTGATGATTGGCTGAGCCCAAGGGTCCTGTGAAGGAACAACGGTGGAGCAGGCGTTGGCCTCATTGGCTGTGGTGTGATGTCCGCTTGCAGCATAATTAGAGCTTGCTGTATGGAGAGAACACCTTCGAGACGTAGAGGCGAGGAGGACAACGGCGATGACCCTCGTGGGGGCCAAGTCTTAGGCAATGGTATGAGGGAAGCCTACCGGCTCCCCGGCTCAACGCCATCGTGTGGGTAGGCGAAGGATCACGATAGAAAGCGTGGCAAATCCCTGACATAAAAGAGATGGCTGATAAGCTTTTCTGGCGAATGGTGAGTCAACTTGGGGGCTGGAAGTCTGGTCAACTGCTTCGGCTCGCCGTGAACTACCGGAGGACGTGGTCACCTAGAAGGGCGAGCGTGACGGAAGCGGTTGAGTATGTTGGCTACACGGCCGGGCATCTCGGTCCGCGTGCGCCACAGATAATCCAGGCCGTCAAAATAAGAAAATCAGACCGATTGATCATTCCATTGGGTACCCGTTTGAAAACAGAAGATGTGAGCAGAGTGGGGGCCGGCGCAAATCACAGCGAGGAGCATAGTGTGGGGACTGCGGTGCTGGCTGAGCCTTGACAGTGCCACTGGTAAGAGGAATTGGGGGGGCTTTGTTTCAGTGTTTCAGCTTCAACATCAGAGAGCAGTGAACACTCACATTTGTTCCTGAGTGTTGACCTCTTGGTATGCCGTTAGGCTAGACGCAGTCAGTGGTCAGTCAGTCCATCCAAGTGGGTCGGTCGCATTACGGAGCGGGGNNNNGGGGGGTTGCAGACGGACGCGGGTGGCTGGCGAAACGGAGCATGGGGACAATCAATGGTGCCTCATCAGGAAAGGTACGATGGAATTGAGCACCGCAAGCAATTGTGGGATGTGTCATCACGCCGACGACCAGGTTGACGAGCGCACGTGGGGTCTTTCGCGGCAAAGCTGGCCAGGAGCTTCAGTAGTTGTCATTTCTAAACACAGCATCGCTAATCGGATGGTGTGCCAGGATCCCCGATCTGTCATGGGCTTGCGTGAGCAGGTGCCGGATCTTCGGGCGTCTGCCTGGATGCCTGGCCGGGAGGGAGAGTCGAGCCTTGGTATCAAGGTCATATGAACCGTGCTATGGGTGGGAGGAGGGAAGTAGAATATCGATGATGAAATCATAAGCTGGTCCGAGTACTAAGATAAGGCGTGATCGACGGCGACGCCGGGTGAGATCGTAAAGTGGGAAGCCTGATGTTGGTAGACCCTCGTGCGGTGAAAGGCGCAACAGCCGGGGCCCCAGAGCGACGAGCGACGGTGAGATAAGCGGAATGATGTGAGTGGTTGCGCATAGAAGTTGGCGGTTGGTGTTGGTCGTAGCACAGCCACTGCGAGCAAGCCGGAGGAAGTCAACCAGCTGCCGCAGTACAAGCTCGGGACAGGGGAGATAGGTGCCGGTAAGACAAGCGATTGGACCGTGAGCGAAGCACAATGCAAATCCCCCGCAAATTGTGTTGCGCAGGCGACTTGACTGCCCAGCACCTTGGCCCAGTAGCCAAATTGAAGCGGGATGGAAAAAGTCTCTGACCCCGAACCCATGGCATGATCTTGGCCCGGTGGCTCGCTGAACCGGAGCTGAATGTTGCGGAGACCACCCGGGCGGATAACCCACCTGCCGTGACAGGAACGGGCAGATAGCTCCGGGGGTCCGCGGCCGCTGTCCTCGGTGAGGATTTCTGATTGAACCACGGGAGACCTCACTATCCATTGTTTCTTCCCTCTGTGCCTCTAGACGGCCCATGGTTTACAGTGGGCGCTGCACCGCAGAACCAGGAACGAACAATCCTACTCAGTCGAAGTGGTGCTGCCGTGGCCGGTACCAAAAGGCGGTGGCGATTTAGGGCTGACCTAAACGGTCAGTGGTTCTGCATCGCAGGAGTCGAGCTGCATGCTAGGGCCCAGTCCCTTGCAGCCTGGGCGGCAGGTGAGCTACACTAACACTGCATGCCAGCATGCGAGGAACTTGCAAGAGGCCTCGCTCGGTGCACAGGCAACCTTTTTTTTTCTTCTCAGCTTGTTTCAGGTTGTCGCTTATACTGACGCTCTGTGCGGAACCCACAACTTAAACCGTGTGCCTGTCGATGACCTGGACCAACCCCATCCGAGGTTGAGCACTTGAGGTCCGCTGCAGGAGGCATTCCGCTCCGGCAGTAGTGATGCAGGTGAGATTCGTCAAGACCCATTGTCAATACATGGAGGCGAGGCCTGCATGGTGCAACGTCGGCTACGCAGTCCAGTACGATCCGGCCGTGGGTGCTTGGCGCCGGGGGGTCGTGGGCACTCAGTAATTTTGGCATTACCGACGCATGTAATCCTCATCATCGGCCCTTCTTAGTTATAGTAGCATGACAATATGATGGCTATAGACATCGGCGACGATGCTTCCTTGATTCTGGGAGACGTTGTACTCGTGTTGTTGTGGTCTTGCTGTCGCAGCCGCAGCCGCAGCCGCAGCCGCAGCCGCCGTGTGCAGCCGCGCGGTGCTCCGGAGAGTCCTCGATGGCAAGGCAGCAATGTTACCTCAGCACACCCGTCGAGTCATCCAAGCTTTCTGGTAGGCCTTGTACCACCAAGATGCGGCCGTGAATATGGAGTTAGGTCGTTAAGACTCTACCGCCGAAGTTTTGCCTGGACCACCAGGGACTTGGGTGTGTCGCTCGCGCTGGTGCAGGCGTGAGTGGACAAGATGAAGTCGACGATGAGCGGGCGGAGTTAGGACGAGACGGCTCGCCATGGCCGGTCCGACCCGAAGTCTCAACGTCGGTCGAGGTCTGGCAGTACTAATCAACAGCAGTAGTCGAGTGGTGACTTGGCACTTGGTGACATGTTTTCGCCACTCCGTCACGGGGCGCAAGCTCGGTCAGCCATTGCAAGAATGGCGGTTCGGTCCAACTGCACGCCCGGTGGCCGTTTCCTGATGCCGTCATATGAGTAATGTCGAGCTTGCTTGCAATGTAATCTGCCCCGATGGACCAAGGCCGGCGACAGATTGCTGACGACGGCGACAGGGACGAGTGGCGAGATTTGGAATGGTCCTGGACGCATACGGGCAGGACGACGTGTGTCGTGGTGAGCGGGTGAGCAGGTGGAGGTTCTGAGCGCAGTCCCGAGCGCAGTCCCGAGCGCAGTGATGCTGTAATCAGCCGGGCCAAGGTGAGCGAGAGCTTCTCTCACCTTCCTTCCAGCTCCCGATTTACTCATCCAGGTCAACAACAACGGCCGGTCGAAAGTGGAAAGTGGGGGTTCAAGCAAAGGCGGGCAGTCACAACGGGCAGGCACGAAGCCAGGCAGCCAGCATAGTAGCGTCCTTTCCCCTTGTTTCTCTCTCACCATCTCACCATCTCTCCATCTAAGCACCTGGGCACTCACTGAGGGTGCCATTTTGGGATGTTTCGTAAGATTGACCTCTGAATCTGTCCAGGTCTGCACTGTCCGCCAGGGTCCATCTCAAAAGAGTGGGCAGGAGCAGCCTTTGTCATCGTCATCATCAACCACCACCTGCCACCACCACCTGTCATCACCACCGCCGCCGTCGCCGCCAACCTCTGCATCATGGACATGGACCCAGCCACGCGATGGCTGCAGCAATAGTCATCATCCGATTAGGCTGCGAGCCCGTCGACAACGCCCACTTCGTCAATTTACGCCAAGCTAGGCTTGTCTGGGGAAGCGATCGTGAGTCGAACCCGGTCGCATCGCTCCAACAACCCCAGACCTGGCAAGCTCCCTGGCAGGTACGGCAAGCTCCCCATCCGTTTCCGTATGGCAGCCAATGCAACGGCTCGCTTGTCCATGTTCCTTCGGTGCAGGGATCTAGACTATCTGAACTCAAATCTCAATCCCCATTTTCCATGTTCCATGTTCCATGTTCCATTCCAACCCACAGGTATCAAAGTGTCAGAGCCCCCACAGCCCAGAACAACAAAGCGCCCACAATTCAAGATTATGGCATGCAGAGCCATGCAGAGCTGTGGATGTGTCTCTGCCCTTGCAGCTCTGTCTGACTGTCCCTGTGGGCTGTGGGCTCTAGCCTGGACGTGCTGCATCTGAGACCACCGTCACCCAGCTCTCTGGCTCAGCCTTATGCAGTCATCAATGCTGCCCTCCAGCAACAGACTCTCTCTCTCCCCCCCCCC
>JUJX01000388.1:0-28806 GCA_000800745.1 Diaporthe longicolla
GGGGGGTAATGCAATGAAGGGCAAGATCCCTGCGGCGATCCTTTGGCTCGGACACTGGCCGAAAGCATGTGTGTGTCGTCTCAGATCTGGGGTTATAAGACAGGATGTTCCAGGCCGGCACCGGACGAATGCTTGGGTCATGTGTGGGTAGGGTGTTGGTGAATTGGTAGGGCGTTGGGGATGGGGTCCCGGAGCTGGCATCGATAGACGGGCTCCTTGGGAGGTGGGTCTGCGGTGGGAGAGTCATGAGGATTTCTGTCACGGGTCTAGACACGCGTATTCATTAGCGGTAGCACATAGAAACAGAAGTACAGTGTGTACACGTATAGTTGTAGACGATAGTTTCCGCTCCCGGGGGCCCATGCAGTAAGGACAGCCGCAGCCGCAGCCACAGGCCAGTACCGTATGTAGTAGGTGCAGGTGCAGGCAGGTGTCATCCCAGACTGTCGGAACCCGAGGAAGGGAAAAAGCTGGGCGAGGGCATCGCAGTGTAGCATCCATGAACACGTTGCCACCGAACAGATGGGCCAAGTGATCAGCCGACCCCGGCCAGGTGATTGAATTAGCATTTCGTTCGTCGCAATAGGAACTTATTGACGTTCATCCGTCTCCATCGGATGAGGATGGTGGCCCTTTACTAGCGAATCCGCGAGACTTGATAATGGAAAAAAAAGAAAGAAAGAAAGAAAAACCTACTGCAGAGACACGTCCATACTGACTGACAACATAGGCGTGTCCCCTGCAATCTGCGGGCTGACCCTGCAAATGAGTTGTCGATAAGTGGGGCCGTCCTAGGCTTATTTTAGCAACTCTCAAACCCACTCACTGCCCAGTTGTCGATCGGCGGCCCACAGACAACGTCACACCTGTGGCCGCTGGAAGCTCCCCTGGGCTGGCGGGCTGGGCGGGCTGGCGGGCTGCGGGCTGCAGGTCATCTCCTTGGACGGGGCTGGGCGGACAGGCGGACAGACGGACAGGCGGGCGGGTGTGACCACGGCTAGGGTACCCCAAGCCCCCTGCAGAGCTACGTACCTACCCGGTACGGCAGGTGGTCTGGTGTAGCTACAGCAGCTACTTGTACGTGATTACCCCAGGCTCTTCAGAAAATTAAGTTTATTAGGTACCATAGTACTGTGGTAGCAGAGAGGCCAGGCACGTCGCCATTCCTTTGCGCTTCCACGGGCTTGACCTTGCAACATCCTTTCTGGCCCAGGCTCCGACAAGGCCTGACCTGACCCGACTTTTTAAGAATTCGCCCAATTCTGTCTGACACAGTTCGGCCCCGGGCCCTATTCGACCGCAGAACCTTGAGTCGAGAGTCGAGAGTCGAGAGTCGAGAGTCGAGAGTCGAGAGTCGAGGCGGCAAGGCGGCGAAACGGCAAGCTCCCTCGGTGGCCCAACAACAAAGTACTTAGACTAGGTCGAGTTCCTTGGGTCACCAATCACGACGGCCACACCTCATCTGCGACAATGCCAGCCACATAGCCAGCCTGCCCGAGACGAGACAAGACGAAACGACGAGGCACGAGAACAGAAGCCCGCCTGGTCACTCACTGCTTTGTCTGCTCTGCTCTGCTCTGCTCCTCAGCCTCGCCCGTAGTCTCTCTTGGCTCAACCCCCTCCCTCTCTCGTTTTGGACAAGTGATTCGCACTCGCATTGCCGCACGTGCTCGACTGCACCCTCCCGCCTAGTCAATCGCTTTGTCACCGTTGTTGGCTTCGGCCTCGGTATCGTCCCCGGATCGTCCCTTTCGCACTACTTGTAGTGCTCCAACGAAACCCCCCCTACCGACCGACCGAGCTGAAGCCTCTGCTTTGTTCCTGCATGCTGCGCAACACTGCAGCTCGAGCTCTGCTTGCCAACACGCTCATTCCTTTGTGCCCTCCCTCGCGCCGAGTCCACTCCAGTCTGCGCCGGACCACTCGCCCCCGGTGGCGTCCACATTCATCCTTACAAATTGCCCGCGCATTGTGGGCCTCCGGCCACCCGACGACTACTTCTCGCGCACACTCCTGCGCTTCAGTCTTTTCTTGCAGGGTCGAAGGCGCTTTTCTCGACCCGTACCTTGGATCGCGACTCCCCTGTCCCTCCCGGCAGCGCCATCACCGGCAGTCGCATCCCACTCCGTCCTACCCACCAGCGGCCGCCGCTCAGACGCAAAACGCCACTCATCACAACCTTGACAGAGTCACATCGCCGGCCAGCCTTCACAATGGACCGCTTGCGGTCCGGCTTCCACCGGAAGAGCAGAAAGGCCTCGCCTTCGCGACCTACCATAATAACTGATGACGGCACACACAGCTCCGGCAAGACTACTCCCGAGCCCGTCTCGGCGCACTCTCCTCTTCAGGTCCCGCACCTCCCCAACAAAGAGAAGAAGACGTCGCCCTTCCGCTCCCTGCGCGACTTCAGCCGCTCCCACAAGCGCGCACGGTCTCCCGCTACCGGCTCCCTCCCCCGTTCGCCCATCGGCGCCACATACACTTTCGATGGGCTCGACGACACGCCGACAACCTCGCCCACCGTCCGGGGAGGCAGTGGTGACTCTCACCACAGACTACAAGACATGAACGGGGCCTCCGCCAGGGGCCAGCCCCCCAAGATGCCCGCCTTCCTCGCCTTGCCGCCCCAGGACATTGTCGCAAAGTTCCAGGAGATCGTCTGGATGGAGCGCAACCGCATCATGCAAAGCCTGACGAACCCCTCCCCAGAGTTCAAGTGGGCGCGCGTGACTGGCGATCATCTGAAGAAGCTGGACAGGTATATGAACATCCAGCCCTGGGAGAACAATCGCGTCAGGCTGCGCGTTCCCTCGGGCAAGGTCGATTACGTCAATGCGTCGCCGATCTCCCTGACCGCTACCACCGCGCAGTCTGCTCGGCCGGTAGCGCAAACCAAAGATGGAGAGGACCCTACAATCTTTGGGCTGTCAGATCTTGCGGGCGGTGGACCAGACCGATACATCGCCATGCAAGGGCCCAAGCGGAATACCACGGACCACGTGTGGCGCATGGTGGTTGAGCAACTAGAGAGCCCCGCGGTGATTGTCATGTTGACGGAGACGCACGAGGCCAATATGGAAAAGTGCTATCCTTATTTCCCGCGCAGCCCTGGCGACGCACCTCTGGAGATCAATGAGAGGGATGAATTCGGTGACGCGTTCAGGGCAAGCGTGCATTGCGAAGCAATCGAGGAGACTGAGGCTGGGGATGCCATTGAGCTGCGAAAGTTGGTGATACGATCATACAAGAGCCCAGCTAGAGTCCCTAAAACTCGCAGCGAGGGCGACAGGGACCACCTAACCACACCGGTTAATGCAGTCGACGACAACGGTGACGTGAAGATGCTGTCACCTCTCAAAACCGCACCGGACCACGAAGATCCTTCCGGGGCAGGTGGAAGTGATGATAAGAGCGTCAACGCAGAGCTCGGGGAGTCGAATGCTACGCACCAGAAAGAGTTGCCAGGGGAGTATGAAGAGCGCATCGTATGGCACTTCCTCTACAAGAATTGGCCCGATTTTGGTGTCCCAGCCTTTGAAGACCTCGACAGCTTTTTCACGCTGATGCGTCTGTCGCGAGAGAAGAACGCCAGCCCCGAGAACCCCCGAATCGTGCACTGCAGCGCGGGCGTCGGACGCAGTGGGACGTTCATCGCGTTGGAGCACCTGATGCGCGAGTTGGACGCTGGCGTGCTAGAGAACTGGGACTCGCCCTCGCACTTCCGGCATAGAAGGACGGATGAGGACAAATCTGCCACCGCGGATGGCGATAACCACAATGGCCACCCTCAAAGCGACGATGATTCGGAAGGCAGGATGGACGTTGAAGACCAGCCCGCGGCCGCCACGGAGGTAGAGGGCAATGACCTCATATTCCACACGGTAAATCAATTGCGCGAACAGCGGCGTAGCATGGTGCAAGCCGAGCCGCAGTTCCTGTTCATCTACGAGGTCATGCGCAGGCTCTGGGAGGACAAATACGGGACCACCGTGTCCCCCGTTACTTCCGCAGCAGCGGCCCAGCATACGACTCCGCCACCGCGGATCAACGGCCCCGGGGACGCCGGAGGCGAGGAGAGCGATACTGGACAGCCGGCACGCAAGAGGCAGGAGTTCGACCCCTTTGTCGAGCAGCAACGGGGCCACCAGGCTTAGGGGCTAGGGGCCCGGCGACTCGGCACCAGGCGGTCTTCTGACAACGTCAGCGGCGGTAGCAGCCACACCCGAGGTGGCTCTCGTGATGAAGGGAATAATAGCAGGCAGGCGAGTGGTTCTTTCTTGATACCCATACCGCATGACTTCCCGGGCCCGCGGAGAAGCGTTTCCTGGAATGGCGACGCCAGAGGCGGATACAAGAGGAAGAGGTCATCCCGGGACCTCCGACCCGTCGAGGACCCGGCCATGTCATGAGATATTGCATTTAAGGCTGGACAGGAGGCGTCGGCAGAAATTTTTGTTTTGGGCCCTGGATTATCTCGCGTCTTGAGCATACTCAACAAGGCATCTGTCTCTAAAGGAGACCACTGTTTGGGGGACGGTTATCAGAGCATAGCATTTTGTAGTCCTTATTCGTCCCTTTCTTGTTCTTCATGTTCCAAACCCATCATACAGCATTGCATTGTCTCTTCTCTCGCGCGATATCAGGGGAGCAGGCACGGGGAAAGGGGGGAGGGTAGCATAGTCCTTTTTTCTTCAAAGCGACGGTGGCGAGCTCATATACCACATGCATAAACACAAGTTGATTATCCTCTGAAGGAAATGGAATAGTGTCTTCTCTACGGGCACGACTTCAGTATGATCTACGTGGGTACATTCTAATGCAAATGGACAATACCTCTCACGCCCCTCGATCATCGACTACCCCAGGTTTCGCTTTCCAAAATCGGCAGTAACGCCCGGGTTCGCGACTTCGCGGTTACGGTGGAGAGGCTAGTGGCATGCTGTCTGAGAAAAACGAAGCAGAGCCCCCCCCCGGTAAAATTCGCACCTACGCACGTGCCACACAAATTTCTTTCATCCTTCTTAAAGTACTTTCTTCTTAATAACTCTTTTAATATTTAAGTTATAATTATATAAAAAGTATATTTAAAGTCCTTATAAAACTCTCTATAAGGCTATAATTTTTAAATATTTATTTTTAAAGATATTAAAATTTACTAATAAATATATAATATTTTAAAAATAAATATTTTAAAAATATAATCTTATAGAGACTTTTATAAAGACTTTAAATATATTTTTTATATTATTTTAAATTAAGAGGTAAAAAAGTTATTAAGGAATTACTGTTAAAAAAAGGGTTGGAGAAATTTGTGTGGCACGTGCGTAGGTGCGAATTTTACCGGGGGGGGGCTCTGCTTCGTTTTTCACAGACAGTGGATGATTTGTAATAAGTCGACTTCGGCTCGTGCGAGGCCCATTGTCGGGGTGGGCTCTTCAAGTTAGACCTGGTCTTGGGTGACAAGGCGATTCCTCGTGAGGCATTGCTGCCTGCGCTGCCGCACGTGTGCGCAGACAGTATCTAAGAGTCTTTTATTTGGGTTGAACTGCCCTATCATAGTCTACCCAGGGAGAAAGACACTCCCACATTGAGGTTCGTGATCCCTGCAACATCGCCCGCTGCCCGTCATAGCTCTACGCTCAGGTGGACGGGCTATGGCCGCCGAAATCCGACATGTCCGAGCTCGCATGAGACCACTACCGACGTTCTAGTTCTAGGGGTATTGGCATCTACCACGAGCGGTCCATGATCCGTCGCGGGGAACGTGGGGCGCGGAGATGTATGTTAGCTGTTGGTTTGCGCAACGGATATAGGACCCAAACTCCAGTCGGCTCCTACATTACTTGCGGCAGCTTAATTCCATTTGTGACGTGACGCTGTGGGAGCTGGACCCCTTTTCTGTCACTTGCAGCAAGGGAGCCCCAGAATAATGGGCAATTATAAAGAATCGGCGATGGCCACGGCGGGACAATGTTTCGCGAGCTTCTGATCTTCGGTTGTTGTGTACTAGGAATACACCACGGCATATGAAGCTATAAAGCTATAACCAACACCCAGGACTATTGCGGCCATGGCATCCCGACCCATCCTCCTGAAGGGCGGCACCCTCCTGGTCCACGATGACAACGACAACGTCTTGCCGACGAGGGCAGACCTCCTCATCGAGGGCGACAAGATCGCACAGATCGATGCCGACATCAAGGCTCCGGCGTCCGCGCAGGTGATCGACTGCGCGGACAAGATTGTCTCCCCGGGCTTCGTCTCGACGCACGCGCACCTGTGGCAGTCGCAGCTCAAGGGCCGGCACGCCGACCACACGCTGATCGAGTACATGCCAGCGGGATGCTACTCGGGCACCTTCTATTCGCCGGCCGATCTCTTCTGGGGCCAACTCGCCGGCGCCATGGAGTCTGTCGACGCTGGGACTACCACCGTCGTCGACCACTCCCACCTGAACCTGGGGCCTGACTACCGTGAGACTGAATCCTAAAGCAACTGCCCTCATGTTCGCGTGTGAGGGGAAGGGCAGAAATTGCTGACCCTCATCCTATAGCCAAAACTGCAATCCAGGCCCTCAGCACCTCGGGCCTGCGGACCATCTACTGCTACTCTCCAGAGCGGCGCATATCCTCCTTCAGCCCGCTAAAGCTTGAGGAGGAGCCCTGCCCTTCACCCGAGGCGCTTCAAGCCTTTGAGACGCTGGCATCCGCGTCCTCGCCTCATGGCAACGGCCGCGTGGTCCTCGGCTTCTCCCAGGACAACATCTACATGCCTCAGGCCAAACTGCAGTCCCTCTACGGATGGCTACGCGGCGGCGACGGGGCGAGCCGCACGCAGCTGATCACGACGCACGCGCAAGGTGGGCCAGCGTTCGGCGGGCGGCCCCCGGCCGTGTCGATCCTTGGTGCTGCGGGGCTTCTAGGGCCAGACGTGCTGCTCAGCCACGCACCGGGGCTGGCTGCCGAGGACGTGGCCACCCTGGCGGCCGCGGGAGCATTCGTGTCGAGCACTCCCAACACGGAGATGCAGATGGGCATGGACCCAGTCGCGATGTTGAGGGATGTGCTCGCCGGGGGCGTTGGGAGCCTGGGCGTCGACTGCCACACCTGGGGGACCAGCTACATGCCCACGCAGATGACGCTGGCGTTACAGGCGCGACGGCTGGGGAGGGCGGGCGAGGTCGGGCGAGATGGCCGGTGGGTGAGGCACGTTGAGGGGACGGCTGCCGAGGTGTTCAACCTCGGGACGGTGTGCGGCGCGCGGGCGGTGGGCATGGGGAAGACCATTGGACGGCTGGCCGTGGGCTTCAAGGCTGATGTCGTGGTGTTCGATGGCCTCAGCCCTGGTATGGCGGCCGCGGCACAGGAGGACCCAGTCGCTGCCGTCGTGCTGCACTCTAGCATCCGAGACGTGGAGTCGGTGATCATCGACGGGGTGGTCAGGAAAGAAGCCGGTAAGCTGTGTGAGGTTGTGGTCGAGAATGCGCTGCAGGGCCTGAAAGAGCAAAGCGTGCCCGTGGGGACGGCTGTGGGATGGAAGGACGTAGCGCGGGAGGTCCTCAAGAGCCGGGATGGGCTCAAGGACAAGTTCAAGGGCGTGAACTACGTGCAAGCTGAAGAAGACGTGATCGACATGTGGCACATGGACCGTTCAGCAATGGTTGAGAAATGATGGCGCCCACGAGAAGGGCAAAGACGGCCAAGATGGCAGACATGTGTCCATGAGTAGGAAATCTCCTCTCTATCTGGCAGTATCAACACTACGCCGCCCTGCGCCCCATGCTTGTATACTGCGAGGCCCTGGGGGTATGTGATCGTAATTTGAACTTGTACATTACTTTGAGAACTGGGTCAACGACCACGACTTGTGCATGTGGTGCAGAGTCGAGTCTGAGCGAGGCCCCCTACACAAGCTTGATGGCCAGCCTGACCACTCCATCGCTCACCTCAACGTAAATGCCTTTGGGAGAAACATAGATCAGCAATGGTCTCGCTTGAGTTAGAAGCATCCAGCCAAGCTCAACCAATTCACCGATGTCGAGATGAAACTTTTTTTCGGAGCCGAGCTCGACAAGGACATCCAATGTCTTGGGTTCCAATGGAAGCACGCTGACGCAGCGACTGCATATGGATGCCTCGCCCGGCTCGCGTGACGCTGGTTCGTCTGAACAAGTCGAGTGTCTGACAGGCAGATATGCTGGTGACAATCAAAAGGGGCAATGCACGGTGTGGTTTCACAACCGGGCCCCAGCCGTGCGCGCGGTTCAATTTCAGACCAATAGAAAGGACGGGAAAAGAAAATGAGAAAGAGAAAGGAAAATGAAATGCAAGAAAAGAACGAGACAGATTTCGGCAAGGATGGTCCCTTGACGTCAGCGCGGAATCCATGGCCTCATGGACCCGGGGCGGCTGATATGGGCGTCATCTGAAGTCGGGGAAACTGTGACATTGACGGAGGACATGTACAGATTTGGTGTTTGTTGTGTTGAGTTCAGGAACCGACGGTCCGCGGTGGCTAAAGTGTCGAGAGACAGACGGGAGT
This sequence comes from Diaporthe longicolla, assembly GCA_000800745.1. Lineage (NCBI taxonomy): Eukaryota > Fungi > Ascomycota > Sordariomycetes > Diaporthales > Diaporthaceae > Diaporthe > Diaporthe longicolla. Next base: position 8,545 of record JUJX01000388.1, read on the forward strand.
AGCGACAAGAAGCTGGCGCACTAGTAGCAGGACCGGCGGCTATTCGAAATCTCTGGTACCGTATAGGCATCCCAGACATGGAGAGAGAAGATGAGAAGTGTTGTCAACTCGTCTGTGAGGGCGTCGTCATTCCTCTGCTGCGTGGGCGGCCCAGGCGGCCCAGGGAACGGGCCTGAGTGACAAGAGCAACGTCGTAAGGTTTGATTGCGTCCCAAGCACCTGCATGCACTTCCCCAGGGTGTCAAGGATGAGAAGTTTGGGCGGTTCAGAAAGGCAACAGAGGCAGGCAGGGTCCTGCATTCGCTTGCCTGTCCCGGATGTGACGTCGAGCAGCAGGAAGCTGAGCTGCTGTGTGGAAGGTGAAGGTGCCTGGGTGCTGGGTGCTGGGTGCTGGGTGCCTGCCTCTCGTGTGGGCGGTCAGTGCAGTTGGACCTTGGGCCTTGCAATGCGCCCTCTTGCATTTTGTGCATTGCACTGCATCATTGCCTGGAAGGGGCAAGAAGTCTATTATGGGTGGAAGACGTGTCTGACATGGCATCCATCCAAACACCTCGATACCGCCAATCATTGCCTGATTCGTGCTCACCGGAGACGCCCAACATGCTCGGTGCGCTCGACCGGGGCATCAGTCGGTGAGAAGTATCAGGGTTTCACGTCTTCCTTTTTTTCCTTTTTTTTTTCCTTCCTGTCATCAGGGTGACCTGGATGGATGGATGGACACGGCGATGGCGACGACGAGCGGTGGGACGATATTAGGCTCCGTGATGTTAATTACAATGCAAAAACCCACCCGTCGCACTGGGCCAAAAAGACCACATGGCGACCACGCGATCTGGTGCGTGCGACCCGACAATGTCGCAGGGCATGTGGGCATTGTGGGCATGTTGCACCAAGGACGGGGTACGCAATAATCGACAATCCCAAAAACTGTCCCAAGCTCTCTCGTGTGTGCGGTTGGTGTCCCACCGCCCTGGCCCTCTCTCTCTCTCTCTCTCTCTCTCTCTCTCTCTCTCTCTGCATGTGCAGCAGCTGTGCAGATCAAAGCACAGACATTCTCGACCAGGGCCCAGCACATCCAATGCCAGGCACCCGCATTCGCTGGCCCGGTCTGCAGCACGGCCACTTTTGGCCGTAGATATTCCATCATTTTCTGTCACTCCCCGAACGTGCTGGGGATGAGGATCAGCGCCAGCATGACATGCCGACCGCCTTCGCGCCTGACGATGCCCGACCTGACCTGCCCATGTGGTGCCACCGTCTGCCTGGTCTGAGTCGGGTCCCATGTCTCACTCATGATCGCCTGCAACAGCAGCCTCAATCAGTCCAGCCCGCCAGCTGCCCCCAGCTCAGCTCAGCCCGGCCCAGCCCGGCTCAGCTCAGGTTCCAGCTTAGGTTCCAGCTCAGGTCGTCGTCCGTCTCTGGCCCATTTGAGGCCCTGACTTTTGTTTCGTGGAAACATCGAGTCAAGCCCCTTATCTCGCCTGCGCGTGTGCGTGCGTGCGTGCACCAAGAAAGCCAATTCACGCTTTCACAGCCCTGATTGAGTTTCCAAGGCGTCCAGCTCGGATCACGTCCCGGCCCCGTGTTACCTGGGCGGAGGCTCGCGCTGACGACGCCCCTTCCTTCACAAGACAGCCGGGACCCCTGGGGATCAATCAGTCAATCAATTAATTCAATGGGTCGAGGCTGAGAGGTCAGACGCCCAGGGGCTCAAGGTTCAGGCTCGGTGGCAGCCGCGGCCCGTCACAGAGCTTGGCTTCTTGCTAATCCCCTGTTGAAGGGAAGGGAAGAAACGCCGCGAGGTCGTTTTCGGCAGTGACAGGTGTGATGCGGCTGCATGAACCACGGTTAAGGGGGGCGGTCTCGGGATGACTCTCTGGGGCCAGACCATGGGTCCTCGGATGTCGGGTTTGGCTTTACATTTTGGGTTTGGGTGCGCGGCAGCACCTTCGACGTGACAGTCCGAGAGTGTTTCTGCCTGATGCTCAGTATCTGGTTGAGGGCGCGTAATTGAGCCGCCCAAATTATGGAGATTGCCTTTGTCCCAAGCCAGACCAGGAGAGGAGCATGCTCCAGACCGGGACTCCCGTTCAATGTCAACACCATGGCACCCATCACGACATGTGACGGCGCCAGCGGGTCCCATCCCTACCATGGTTCGCCCCGTTGACCCACGATGACAGCAAGAGGCTCGGGCGGCGAGGCTGTCTGCCTTTGTAGCACCCGGCTTTCCGCTAACCCAATTTCCGACTCCGCCCTCACATCGACGCCATCGTGAACATTCTTTTCGGCCCAGGCTAAAGGAGCAGAAGCCCCGCCCAAATTCAGAATTGGCCGAGACCGAGATCGCGCCCACCAGACAGATCAGAGAGCGCATGGCACCTAGGTAGGTAGAGGTTGCGCTTGGATCGGAGGTGGTTGAGAAACAAGTCTCGCCGGCCATCCTCCGGCCTTCCCACAATGCGTGGCTTGACCGGGTGCCGGCAAATTTCCCTCCACACGCGCCATCAAGGTCAGACGTGCACACTTGTACGCCTTCGTCCGCTTCCGCTCCCGCTTCAGCGTCCGCTAGAAGTTAGTTCCCTTGTGCTTGGCTGCAAGGAGGTTCGTCTCAGGTTCAGAGTCTCGGTCTCTCAAAGGCGACAGAAAATAATGCGCCGGCGCCAGGGACTTGGTTCAGACCTGTCCAGGCTATTATCCTGCCACAGGTTCAATTTCCGCCCGCCCCAAAAGCGTCATCCTCCGTGCAGAAACCCACACCCGCCGAAGCAGCCGGGGCGGCATTGTCAGCATGTGCATATGTCCCTGCAACTCTTTCCCCTTCCCATCGCCGTGCCTCGGGAGCTGGTTGGCTGGCTCGCGCGCTGGGTTGGTACCGTAATGTAAATCCGTGGCCCACCTTTTTGTCCCCCCCTGCTCGAAATCCCACCGACAATCTCACAGAGAGATCTGCCGTTTGGCCAGAGGGCCACTGAACCTGGAACCACGCCGCACCCCTGCTCTGTCTGGCGTGGGCGGGGCCCTCTGCTGACTTCCCTGCAAGGCGATTCGTGACACACTGACCCGAGTCCCGGTTCTTTTTTTCTGTGCTCGTGGTGTTCTAGAAGTTTTCCACAGCGGCGTGCCTCACCTCATTGGCAGATTGGGTTGTCCCGTACTGAATAGACCCACCACGTGTGGATAATGTGAGCAGGGCCCGTTTTCCCAGCCATGGCCCAACGGAAAGATGCATTTACGCGGACGGCCTGCTCTGTGCTCGCAGCTTTTTTCCATGTGGTCATTGAATGGCCGCCACCGTCTCAGCGGTACCGTGTTTCGAAGTGTGGGTGTTTCGACGAGTACGTACTACTTATTAGCCTAGGCTACGAGTGCAGTACATACTCTAGGCAGGGCTTATCCGAAGCCGCCGCCGACTCTTTCACATGGGTACGTACGAAAAAGCAAGTCGAAGACGGCAGCCAGCACCCAATCCCGCAGCGTCGTCGGCCCCAAATCTATTATGCTTCGGGTCTATTTTGCACCAACGGATCCGCCTGCCTGCCATCTCTGGCACATCAGCCCCTCCTCGCCCATCCTCTCGTACCGGACTGCCGCAGGTTAAAGTTGGGCCGTCGATATCCTGTAGCTCGTAGAAGTCAACATCACGGGTCTCAGCAGTCTCAAGAGTTTCCCATGGAGCCTCAGAGTCTCCCGCGGCGGAAAGTCTACTGAGCAAGAGAGGGTTGCTCTGCGTCCGTCCCGCAGGTGGGCACTCAACACAGGGCCAGGTCACACTGCTCAGCTTACTCAGGCCCATCCCGAGGGTGACCACTTGCAACCAGCGCCTGAGTGACACGGCAGTCCGTGCCTTCACCCTGTAGGCGGTATGCCACAGAGGAAACGCCCCCAGATGCGCGTCACATTCCAGAGAGAGTCATCACCAGAGGTTCGCCCCAAGGCGCCTAGCACTGTCACGACGCATGCACATCACCACACCTTTTTGGCATCTGAAAGTGAAAAAGGGCTCGGCGCCGGTGTATCAAGGGCAGGCAAAGAGCAAGCGAGGAGAGTGGGTCAAACAATGCGAGATCCTAGTCCGGGATCCAACCCAGAGGCCCAGAGCTCCTCCCATCAACGGCCAACGGTCAGCCTGCAGGGCCGACTTTAAGCTTGCGAGTTATACATAAACCGTACTTGAAGTACACTACATGCCTTCATGTGACCTGCAGGACATCACTTACTCGGGATCGATCATCAGTATCCGCAGCAGCTGCTGCTGCAGCAGCACTTGACCGAGTAGCGAGTGGTGGGAGACTCCGCACGCGAATACCACCTGGCTTCCCGACGACCAGAGCCTCGAACTAGAACCTAGGACTGGACCGAACTTAGCATTGTGGAGGTCCTGGACAAGGGGGGGGGCTGCCGCCGAGAGAAAAAGGGCATATCCCGCGCATCCCCACGAGGGACACTGCCGACCTGGATAGCAAGTGGAGACGACCTCAACCTAGTCCATAATAGACGATCCAGCCTGGTGCAGGCGAGGATCTCTTGGGAATTTTTTGGGGCGGAAGCTCTCTCTTGTCTCTTGTGCGTCCCGCGTTTACTCCATTCGCATTTTTGTTTTTATCCTCCCCTAGCAGGCCCCGGGTGGTTCTCGTTCCCCATCCGATCTGTCACAAATCACAAGAGTATATAAGACGAGGGATACCGTCGCTCGTGCCTCGACAAGGCCCAATCCAATCCAAGGGGGAGCCCAGCAGCCCGACAGCGCCTGTCCGACCACGCGATTGCAGTCCTGTGCCCCCACCCCTGACAGATCTCGTCGTGCGAGATTCGAATCCCATCTCCGCCCCGGACTGAGCTGGTGGACCATTGGACAGGAAAGACTGCCGGCCGTCACCTTCTTTCTATCTGGTTTACTTTTGCCAACAGGATTCTCAACCCCGAGGTGCCTGGACTGGACTGGATCTGGAACACATCATAGCCTCGTCAGCCGCGGCCCAAGACACCGATCTGAGCGCTCTTCGAGCCCGGTCCATCTATCCTTATTTTTCCCACGCCTCGGCTGCGCATCGACATGCTACATCGACACCGGCGCAACAAAACCATCGGAGTAGTGGCATATATATATCTATTTCGGTTCATGGATGCCCAACCAGCCTGCCGACGACTTACAACGCCGGGGACCCTCCTCGTCTGAATTTTTATTTTGCGACAACCTGGGAAAGTGTCGCCCGTTGTGTGCTGCCCGCTGCAGGTGGTTTGTTCGCCGGTGCTGGTGCTGGTGCTGGTGCCGAACTGGACTCGAAGGAGGAGGGCCATCCACCATTAATAAGAATTCACAAGCCTTTTTGCCTCTCCCATCCCACATCTCCTATCCCTATCATCCCATCCCACCGCCATCCCGCGCATTCACCTTAGCACGCCTCACGACTACATTCCCTGACAACGGTGCCCTCCCCTGCCACCCACACATCCGCCCTCGGTGTGGTTGTGTGCGTGTGCGCCTGTGAGTGGGCGAGAAACAGTGTGAGAAGAGCCTCCGAGGGTACGTGTGAGTGTGAGTGTGAGTGTGAGTTGTCTGCGGATTCGGCTGTCCTTCCCGTCGTCACCGAACCGGTCAGCCCACGGGGTCTAGCTTGTGGCATCATCCCTCCGGTCTTACCGGGCGCGGCTCTTGAGGGTTCCAAGGAAGCACCAAGGATCAATAGGATATCACACAGGTCGGCCATCCATCCATCCGCACATGCGCCTGCTCTCATCCCGCCCGCCCTGTCCAGCCCGTCCCATCTCATCTGGCAGCACCTATCTTATCTATCTACCATCTACCTGCATAACTCGGACTCGACCGACCGACCGACCTCCCACCACCTCCCCAGCCGGTTCCTTCCTCCATCCCTCCCATCCCACCCCCCACAGAACCAAGGTGGGGCCACGCGCATCAGCAGCAGCAGCAGAGCACGGCGTCACACCCTGCCAATCAAGTTGCCGACAAATCAGGGCTACTGCAGCTGCCACACACTAGCACGACCGAACATTGGGTAACTTGGAGGCGCACAGCCCATTTTCCCTAACAATCAAACCAGCATCTCGACTTGGACGGCTGCAGCTTACTTCCAAGGTTGTTACTTTTGCGCCTGCACCTTGACCTACACCTACTCCTACACCTACCACCAGGCCTGACCTGCCCTACCAAGGCCCAGGCGGTTGTCCCCCGATCCTTGGTCCCTGGTACTTGGTTGTCGGTCCCGACAGTCATTCGCGTTTGTCAGGTTCCCCCTCCGCCGGCAGCAGCAATCCCCGGGAGCACAGAGTGAAAGTGGGCTTGTGTGTGTTTGTGTGTGCAGAGTCGGTATATATATCCCCCGGATCAGAGAAAGTCACCAAACACGTTATCAATCTATCAGCCCATCAGCCCGACCCAAAACAGAAGGCGTGGCCTGGCCTAGCCCAGGTCGAAGTTGCATTTTCCCACGCTGGCTGGCCTTGCAAGGACCCGAGGTTGGGGGCACGCAAGGCTTGGATCCTACGGTACGATACGATACGGTACATCACGGCCCAGCACAGCACGGCGCGGTACGGTGCGGCGCGGTACACCACTCAGAGACGGGACGTGCCATACATACCTACATCGTACCTGCCTGCAGTCCTGCCAACCAACACACATCCCGTCGCCGATAAGATAGAGCCCGCCGCCGCCATGACGTCGATTGTGAGTAACATCCTCTCCTTTTTTTTTGTTGTTGTTGTTGTTGTTGTTGTCTTTTCTTTTCTTCCTCCTCGTGTCTGGTTCCCCGGATCCTCCTGATGCATGTGTCGTCTGCTTGGTCCTGTTGGCTCGGGTTCTCTTTCCACAAACCTCCTTCCTGGAGTGCAAACACAGACGCAGAGGCAGACGCAGACGCAAAGGCAGGGCGAGGCAGGGCAAGTGCAGGGCAGGGCCAACCTCGCTTCCTCCCATCCTTTTTGTTGCTGGCTATCCCCATGCGCACCGGCTGGTCCCCCGTCGCCCGGAGCGCACGGGTTGGATGCTTGGATGGTTGTACAGCCTATTTTGTCCCCCACCTCCAAGGGTGTGGAACGTGCAAGTCAGAACAAAAGTCCCAGATAGGTATCAAACAAGCAGGGGGGCGGACAACTTCCAAAACCCCCATCCAGGCGGACCCGATAATCCCAAAGTTGGATCGGTCCCGTCTCGACAGCCTGTAGCCGGCGTCGTCCTACACACCACTCTCACTCTTCTGCACAAGTGCACACCTGCACATCTGCACACCTGCACGTCTCTGCACGTCTCTCGCTTTCCCTTGGGTCCCCTGAGATCCGAACGAGGCGGCCTGGTGTGACCCCCAAACCCGCACCCACTCCCTCATCATCTCTACTCTGTACCCTGGGCTGGTCATCCCACGCTTCTCCTGCTGCTGCTACTACTACCTTTTTTTTTTCTTCTTTTTTTCTTCTTTTTTTCTTCTTCGGCCGTCTGCTACGTACCTCCCTTACCCTGCCCTCCTTTGCTGCACCTATTCCTTGACCGCCTCACCGCCTCGCCTCGCCTGGCCCTCCATCACATGCGTCAACACCCGCCCGGGCAACCAGCTCACACTCCTTCCAAGTCGGCATCACTGGAATGCGCAGTGAGACACATGGGTTCTGGCATACGGAACCTGTCCTATTACCTCGCTCCTCCCATGACGTGGGCCTCCGTCTAATTGCGTCGTCACGGTCATGGAAATTATCCCGGAGTTTCTATCCCCATAATCCCGTGCGAATAATAAACCGCCCTGCAAACCTTAGGGCCCATCCATCATCTATCTGCCTGGCCTCTGTCGCCCCTTAGGCCGTGATTACCAACCTCTTCACACACCACTCCACGTCGTTTCGCACTACACCCCCGTCCTCAGGTCTTAAATACCTTTGCTACGAGTCATCCATTCATTCATCGTCATCCTTTCTGTCTTTCTTGTTGCTTCCGGCATGGTTCACGAGCCGGGCTAGACGGCGAACATGATATTAATATCCGGTGTCCAGTTATGTCTGGCGCACTACTGCGACGTCCACGGCCCCACTCCGCTCATGGTCACCGAGGGCCTGCCGGTACCGTGCAGCGCATGCTACGACGAGTCGCCCTACGCAGGCAGCGACCGCCCACATTCGAGCGCCAGCACACCCACCTCCACCATCCAGTCCGGCGTGGCCATCACCGAGGCCTTGAGAAGGCTCGACCTCGACAGCAAACGCAGCTCGTCCACCCCCGCCTCCGACCAAGACCCACCTGTAAACCGCTCTGCCCTCCGCCGCGCCACCCAGATTGCCTCCGCCTCCGCCGTGGACACGCCGCCAGTCAGCCCCAGGTACACCTCAGACTCGCCGCAGACGGGAGCATCGCACGCGCGCCGTGAATCGAGTTACAGGAGGACGTATGACGAGACCGTTATGCGCCGCGCCGGGCCTTGCGACAACTGCGCCCTTACCCTGCCAAAGCGACAAGAGAGCAGGCCAAAAGATGGCGAGGCCGATGCGGGACCAACGCTGCGCACCCGCGCACCCTACGCCCGGGTCTACGGCAGCGGCATGCCGGGCGATGCCTCACCCCCCAACTCCGCATCCACAGTCTCCGATGACGAAGAGGTGCCGCCCCGGAGACCCACCCACCGCAGGACAGGTACCGTCACCTCGGTCACTTCCCGGTCGAGTGCGAGCTCCTCTTCCCCAGCGAACGGCCACACCCACTACCTGGATTACACATCCACCCACGAGCCCGTCGTCCCGTCCTCCTTCTCCATAGTCCGTGCTTCCTGCATCCGGACACTGTCCTTCGAAACGCTGCCCCGCGGCACGGCGATGAATACGGGCAACACCCCGACTGCATCGCCATCAACCCCAGGTTTCGTGACGACACATAGCCCCGGCGCTGCCGCCTCGGGTGGGCCCATCTTTTTCGGTGACCCAGGCGCGGGCTACACGACGGCGTACATCTTCCGAATCCCGGACGTACATGCACGAGGCCACAAGCGAGTCTACGCTTTCCTGGCTCTGTCGACACACCGTGAGCGCCTAGCCATGAAGACCTTCACTTTCATTTCCACGGCATTCCGCGAGCTGGCCGCCTGGATCCAAGGCCTCGCCGAGGCCGAGGCTGAGCGCTACGCCAACGATACGAGCACCGCAAGCAGTCCTCTGTCGGCCGGCGCCATGTACGGCGGTATGGCGGCTCAGCAGCAGCAGCAGCAGCAGCAGCGACAAAGCGAGAGCCAGGGCGAAGACGCCAGCAGCGGCAATACGACGGGCAGCGGTTTCCTTTCTGGGGGCATGGGAAGTGGCCTGTCGCGCCGCATGGGCGGTGGGTACGGCCCCGGCAGTGTAAGCCTCAAGGCTCGGGGCCTGGCGGAGCTTGTGGGTCTGCCGGACTTCTTCATCGAGCTGCACTCGCGGTTCGTGAGGCTCCTGCTGGAGCTGGGCGTCGTGCTGAGCTCTTGATCATTTGCTGGCCAGCTAGCTCATTGTTCGTGGGCTGAGTGGCTAGGGCATGTACGATGGTGTGTCGAATATTTGTTGTACGATAGGGTGGCCGGAAAGAGATGGCGGGAACTCTCTCTCTCTCTTGTCCCTTGTTTCTGTTCGAAAGCGGGACCCAGTGAGGTATTCGGGAAAACTTTGAATTTCGGCTTCGAGGCGCAGAGCGAGGCGTATGCTTGGTTGTCTTGTTAATTTTCCAGATGGGAACGGACGGGTTGCAAGTGGAGGATATACCAAAAGCTGCTAGACGGGCATCGGAACAAGCATCCTGGCCAAGGAATACGGGGTTGAAAGAGATACCAAACCGGCCAGCCGATAAAATACAGGGGGGCGCAGGAATTGTACTATTTTAGATACTGCCTACTAGGTAGTAGGTACTATGATATTTGCTTCTGATGCTGTTGTTCATAGCTTGTCAACCTATGGAGGGCATGGGGCTGTTTGTACTATACGACTTCACTACAACAAGCCTCCTCTTGCACAGTGTTTCCCCTGCATGCCTCCTTACCCGCCTTGTATCCTCTTCGGGCTTGGGAATCTGTGTTTTAGTATTGATGAATCTATGACAAGCCATGTCAGAGGTGAAGAAAAGCCGACCAGATCACCCTCGAGCAAGAGACACAAGACAACATCAACACGGCAAGGATCACACTGTCATTACGAAAGAACCCGCATGATTGGTTGCAGGAGCTGATGATTTTGCCTCATGTCACAATTTTGCCCGGCCATGTCTCCCCTGTGAGGTACAAGCACAGCCATCGGTGCCCGCCTTCTGATGGAGAATCCCAGATTGCTTTCATGCCTGCTGGGCTGATGAATGGAGGGATGAGTCCCGCTTTGTGGGGGATTACGCTGGCTGGATTCCTTTTTCGATGCTTCTTAAGTAGTTGTGCAACTGGGCTCGATTGACCTGCCCATTATCCAGAAGCAGGTCGTTGGTTTGGGAAGGATGCTTAAGTTGACAGTGGCCGTGAAGCAATCTTCAAGGGATCTCATCAGATGGACCGCTTGGGTCGCAGCCTCATAGTAAAATTTTGTTGGTTGACGTTGGTGATCTCCACGGGCAGGTATATCACAAGGATAGCAGGTCACCTTCCGTTCACAATCATTTGCTTCCTATTCTCTATCATTCTTGGAGTTCCTGCTATGAGCCATGATTGAGGACCGACCAGACCTGAGGCAACAGGGTTTTTGATTGAACATACTAATCGAAATCATTCACAGCAAATACAGCCCTGGGAAAAATTCGTGGTGACTTGTGAGATTCTTGGAATGTTATCCATGGAAATCTCAACTCACAAACAGGCTACCACATACAGCATTCATGGCAATATATGATGAATCAGGTATCAGTTTGAAGCCCTACTATGACTAGAATAGCTTTTGAATTACACTAGACTGTCGACTTTCTAAGTAGTCCTCATACTGTCTGGTTGGAGTCTTATATACATCCCTTCTGTAGGGAAGCGAGTCTCTGAGTTTACTACAACATTTTTAAAGCCGTGGAAGCCTGGAGCTGGAACACTTACACCCAGGCCAACCCAATGGCCTCTAGATGAAGTTCACGCTCCTAAGCCAAATTATGCAGTCAGACCAACTGACAGAAAATTGCCTCCTTTTAACAGATACTGTAGAAGCAGAAGATACCGTAACACTTACCTCCCAGAGGTGAAATTTTCATCGTCTATAAGCTCTTCAAATTTTGATAGGCCCTGGCCGCCCAGACGGCTCTTGCCATGATCGTCCCAACAAGCAGGCCCCCTACAACAAGCTAATGTCATCCTCTCCGTCCTTTGCCGCCACAAAAACAGTGAACCATTGACGTATGATTATTCATATCTGACTGTACATACGACACATGACGGCCTGGGCGTCACTGGGTCCTCAGAACAATGGGCATCGACTGCGGCGGCCGGTCATCGACCTGGATTTGGGCATATTCTCGAACACTCAAACCCGGCCCGGCCTGGAAGACAAGCGTGTAAGCTTGTCATTTTTGATGTATGAATCGAGCTGCCTATGCAGTCAATAGGCAGGATATCATCTTGATCACTGGTCTGCCTTGTTGGACAGGAACTTGGGTCGCCTGGGATGACCACTACTTTTGGGATTGCCTTGGCCATGTGCCAGGAAGCCAGTAGCAAGCACCGATCACAAAGTCAAATAATGTCTACAGTTGCACAGCGTGGAGGATATTGAGGTTTATGAAAGAAGGCCAGGGGCGTGATTGTCTTGAAACGGGCTCGTAGCGAGTTGATAGCCGATGGTGGTAATTGTTGACACAAATGGACATGAGTTTGAAGCTGGAGCCCGAAGCAGTCTGTCAAGTAATATCGTCATGTTGTACATTTGGAGATGCCGTGTTGGTTTGTTCCAAAACCGGGCGCTACCCTTACACATCTCCTGCTAGCTGTCTATTCCATCGCCACCCATTGCAATGCACCAGGATTCCATCCTGCGCGGTGATCTCCAGTGCTCCCATGGCCGTTCGCTTATTTGTAGAACTCGAACTTGTTCTCGTCACTCGTGCCCTTTACTTGGCTTGAGTACGCATCATCCAGGTCGCTCTGGATAATGTTGTACCTGTTCTTCCTCACAGCCCGCAGGCCAGCCTCCTGCATGATGGCGGCAATGATGGCGCCACTCAAGGGGTCATTGCGCACGATCAACGAGTCAAGGTCCACCTCGGGCGCGAGACTCATCTTGGATGCGATGGTCGTGAAGATCAGTCGCCTCTCCCGGCGATCCCGAAGCGAGGGGAACTCAATCTTCCGGTCCAGACGTCCAGGTCGCAGCAGCGCAGGGTCGAGCGTGTCGGCACGGTTCGTCGCCATGATGACCTTGACGTTGGCGGTCTGGTCGAAACCATCCATCTGGTTCAGCAGCTCGAGCAGGATACGCTGCACCTCACGGTCGGCACCTGTCTGGGCGTCGAATCGCTTCGTGGCGATGGCGTCGATTTCGTCGATGAAGATAATGGCGGGGGAGTTCTCCCTCGCCATCCGGAACACGTCTCGAACCATTCGGGGGCCTTCACCCAGATACTTCTGGACGAATTCGGAGCCCACAACGCGGATGAAGTTGGCGGTTGTGCTGTTTGCCACGGCCTTTACCAACATTGTCTTTCCTGTTCCGGGTGGGCCGTATAGCAACACACCGCGAGGGGGGTCGATACCAATCTGCCTGTAGAGGTCGAAGTGTGTCAGGGGAAGCTCGACGGCCTCGCGAATCTCCTGCTTCTGCATGTCCAGGCCGCCGACGTCTGCGTAGGTCACGTCGGGCTTCTCGTCCGCGCCAAGCATGGCAATGGAGGAGTCTGCCTCGGGCGGCAGAATGTCGACGAGGGCATTGGAGTGCCTGTGTAGGGCGACCGATGACGAGGGCTTCAGAAGCTCGCGATCGAGGGTGGAGAGGATGCGGACGACGTAGTTAGAGCCGGTAGAGGATTGGACTATGCCGGTGCTGTCGCGACATCTTGTCAGCTCACTGCGAGCGGAGGGATGTGTGTGTTTTGTTTGTTGGGCGGCATCATGGGTCCACTCACTTCTGATCGATGGCCTCCATGAATTGGCCGATGACCAGGGGCACACTCTGGATCCTCTTGATCTCCTCCTGGGCGCGGACGAGCTCCCGCTTCAGGCTTCGCTGCTCATCCTTGATGTATTCCTCCTGCAGCTGAATGTACTCCAGTTGCCTTTGCAGCTTCTTCAGATCTGCGTAGTCATCACCGGTGTCCGTAGCGATCCCCTCGAAGTTATCGATGGCCGGTATCGTCGACGGCGCCGGCTTTTTGATGGATGCAAGGCTCGCCGGGTTTTCTACCAAGACGTCACCCATCTTGTCGGGTCTGGATGTATGTGAGGTTGAGTTGGCGGCTGACAGAAGGGGGGTGGAAGACGATATCGACGGCAACAAGAACGGAGATGGTCTAAAAAGGGCGAGGCGAGAGGGCGGATTGCTGCTTGTTTGGAAGTAGTTGGGAGAGGCGAAGCTGATGGGAACTTGTTCCTAGCTCTGGCCGGCTCCAGGCACGCGAACGTCAACGCCAGCTCCTCGGCCACCCATGCAACTCTTGCTGACTCATCATTCACGTCCCGGATCCACGACGATTAACTGGCTGGTCCGTGCTCATCTGGCCTCCGGCAGCTTGACTGCTTGAAATCGGTTACAGGGCAGGCAGGCCCTCCCAGTCAGCCAGCCAGACCAGGCCAGGCCCCACCACGTTTGCATCCGCGGCCCCAGCTTTCACTGGGCCCGTTAAGTCCCCGTGTCCAGCATGCCTGGCTGCCTATCCCATCCCGCCCCCTGCCGATACGATACTACTGGCCAGACAGCTCATGCAAGACCCGTGCCTCACTCGGCAGCAAGCGCCCTTTGGACCATGTGTTGTCCACGAGAGCCCAAGTTCTCCGTGTCTTGGGCCGTCTGGCCGACTGCCCATGATTATCCTCGGTTGACAAGCAGAATGCATGGTTAGGGAGAAGAGACAGGCAGGCACGCCAGGCGACCACCAAGGCATCGAATCCGATATCCACATATAATCACCAGGTTCGGGCCGGGGTGAGGAGCCCACGGGGTGGTTGGTGAGGCCAGCGTGCCTACCTAGTGGCATATGCATGCGTACATGAGTCCTCGAACTGGTGCAATTCCCATTCGGGCACCCTGCCTGGCACAATATGGACGGGAACTTGCGTAGTCGCACATATCATAGCTGAGACTGGGCGAGCAGCGAGGCGGCCATGTGCCTGAGCCAGAGCCTGCCTTGTTTCTCCCTCGACAACCAGCCTGGGTGGCTGGCTGGCTGGCTGGTAGTCTTGCATCTCGAGCCTTTAAGGCCACTGGGCTATATCCACATGCATATCCACACAGCAGTCGTCTGAGAAGCCTGTTCGCCCGGCTTGTTGCAGTCGAAACTGCGGTTTCCTTGCTGCCCAGGTCAATCATACCAGAACCCGTGTTACCTGACGAGTCTGGGGCTAGCCGCTCCAGGCAAGGCAGAGCACTTACAGGTACCAGGTCGCCATGTGCCTGGTGACCCCCAATGTATCCCCGCACCACAACGCGCACCTAGAGATACCTCCAACGTACAGTACGAAACCCACCGGTGGGCAGCAAGGGTGGCCTTCTGGGACTGGCTGAGTGACTTACCGGCTGGAGAGCCTCCTGCTTGTAGTCACCTCATAGTCCGCTGTTCGTCCGACCGACTCATCCTCCACTTCCAACCTTCGCTTCCACTTGAACCTTAACCTCAACCTTTTCCTGTTTTCTTCTGCAGTGCCTATTACTGCCTCCGTGGGATTTGCATTTTCTCTCACTCTTCACACTTCACTTGTCGGCCGTCATCCTTTCGCCCAGTTACGCTGCAATCCTTTGACGTCTATCTGTCGCCTGTCTATCTATCTCTTGTGTCGGCTTCCCTCCCCAACCCGCCTCGGCCTACTGTCCGTCATCTCTCTGATGATCCCTCCTCAACCCGGCAGCCTGTTGTTCGGTGAGCCCTCGCTTCCCGGACAAACGACACCAGCACCGCCGCCGCCACCACCACCACCACACGGTTGGCTTCTGCCGTCCACGACCCCTTGCTGTCATCTACGGTAACCTGCCGTCATGATGTCGTCTTCCATCGACATTCCCGCCCAGTCCCAGAGGCAGTCCAAGGTCCACAGTCCTATGAGCTCCTCCTCTTCGACTTATTCGACGTCGCCGACCACGCCCTCCAAGTCCTCCAACTCGGCCCAGAAGCAGAAGATGGTGCACGAGCGCCGCCCGAGCCTGCTGAGTGAGTTGTCAATCCCACCCAGCACTCTAGTCCCGCAATGATTGTCGGTGGCCTCGGCTGGTGCCCAAGTGCTGGCACCGAGCCCTCAGCCTCCCCACACCGCACCCCCTGTCACGTCATACGAGGGTCTGTTACCGTTGGCTGACATGTGTTCGTCCTCAGGCTCCGCTCTCTCGGAATCCAAGTCCACCACTATCAACATTGGCGACGAGGACGGCCCACCTCGGCTTGTAAGTAGCATCCGACACCGGGCAAGATGAGCTGGTGACTGTAAGCTGACAATGGCCTTGCGCAACAGATCTCTTATCTCTCCACCAGCCAGGGTTTTGAATGGAACCCAGAGCTCTTCCTGCCCTCTTACATCGATTACGACTACACGCCCCTGGAGAACAAGCGCGAGCCCGTCAAGGAGATCACCCTGACGGACGAGGAGATCCAGAACATGTTCCCCAACAACTAAGGCAGGGGTCTCTCTTTCTCTGCATTCCCATTCCGGTCGGCTC
The DNA here is from genome assembly GCA_000800745.1 of Diaporthe longicolla. Taxonomy (NCBI): domain Eukaryota; kingdom Fungi; phylum Ascomycota; class Sordariomycetes; order Diaporthales; family Diaporthaceae; genus Diaporthe; species Diaporthe longicolla. Next base: position 24,319 of record JUJX01000388.1, read on the forward strand.
TAGAACGGTTAATTCTCACGAGAATACTTGTCTTCACCCCCCCGAATAGGCGCACTGGACGGCATTCCTTGGTTTTCCTTTTATAAGACATCGGCCGAACAAATACGACACGAGGTTCCCAACAGGAAAACGCCGGAAGGGACACCGACATCCGATACCATCACCATAGCAGGGGTTCCGGGTTATGTTTTCAGATTGGAAGTCTGGGGTTCTTTTCTCATTCATTTTTGTTCTGGTAGTATCTTATTCCCCACGGCGGTCTTTCGTACACTCATGCTCATGATCTTAGTCAGGGGGGGTTTTTGGATGGGGCGTTCTGTTATTTCTTTTCCTCGGGCAATGGGCACAAGGGGGAGCACGGTCACCTGGTCGTTATCAGCTCTACCCAAGAGAGAAGCCCGCATGTACGTATCTGACTGCTTGTAAGACATTGTTGGCACTCCGCTCAGACACTGCCCCAAGAACAGACGCGACAATCACATGAATTTGCAATGTTATGGCGTGCTCAGATCGTGCTGGGTTGGCGGTGGGATCTGCAGCGTCGCCGTAGGGCAAATTACCCTTTGCGCAGTGAGGCATCCTCAGACTAGTATCCTGCAGGACCTGAAGGCCATCCATTGCCGGGGGAGGGGTAGTTGGCTGTAGCTTGCTCTGCGCCTTCCGAGGCAAACGCAAATGTCAACAGGACTGACAGATATTCAATGTTGAAGAAATGAATTCATGTCAAGGGTCAACCGTTTCTGAAATGATACACACAAGATCCACAGCCAAGGACCACAATCCGGTGTTACTGCAATGGCCTTCGTGTTTGCATGTTGACCCAAGGCGAGAACGCAGCCCGGCCATCCCATGTCACTCACATCTGCAAGCACTTCCGGGTCCCAGCCCATGCTGGCTGATAAGCGAGCCCCGCGGTCACTGATAAGCAGCGGCTAGTGCCGGTGTCGGCCAGTAAAGGGAAGGGTGCAGCATGCACGACCCGCATTGGATTGGGGCCGGGCAGCTCGACGCGCTACGCGGGTTGGACAGCCGTTGCAGAAGAGGGAGCGACATGGCGATGGCACGGAACCGCCGAAGACATTTCTCAAGACATGTACGACGGGAGCGGCCCAGCCTGCCTGCCATGATCACTAGTCTATGATTTCCCTTTTTGGGTGCCCACATAATGAGACACTGACGTACCGAACAGATTCGGTACATAACTTATCCTGGTGCAACAAGTACATAAACAACAACAAAAAATTAAACCCGGTAGATAGAAATGAACAAGCCGGCTCGAAGGCGCTCCTCGTACAAAAATACCGAAGACCTGCAAACACAACAACCACAACAGTCACTGGCTGATGCCAATCCGTCGTCCCCGGCGACCAACAGCGACACCAAAAACAAGGGCAACGGCAACGGCAACGGCAACGGCAACGGCAACGCGATGGACGGCGCGCACCGCAAGATCGAGCTGCAGTCCCCCGAGGACCTGACCTTCCTCATCAACAACGTGCGCCGCGCCGCCGAGGAGCACATCAACGCCGCGTTCCCGCCCGTCGACGACGCCCAGGATGACGGCGCCGACGAGCTGCGCGTCAGGATCGAGAAGCTCGTCGCCGATGTATGTGTTTTTATCTTCCTCCCCTTCTTCGCGAGGCCCAACCCAAAAGAATCAAAAATGAAATAGAAACTGATCGACCCGACGCGCTCAACAAACAGTACATCTCACAAACATTTACCCTCGCGGCCCCAAACCTCTCCATAAACGGCTTCGACCTCGACGCCAAGACCTTCCCGGCCGTCTACCTCGACTCCCCCTCGCCGTCGTCAACACGTAACCTTCGGAAGCGGCGCGGCGACAATGCACAGCCGGAAGAAGTTGTGCAGTACGAGGCGTTCGACGCGCGGAAGCGCGCCCGGGTCGAAGAGCTCGCGCGCGAGGAAGAGGACCTGATGCGCGAGATCGCGGCGCTGAAGCGGCGCGTGCCGGCGGCCACGGCCAAGGGGTTTGCAGAGGGGTTCTGGGAGGGCGTGAGGGCGGACGAGGAGGCGCTGGGGAGGGCGCGGGAGGGTGCTGTTGTGGCGGTCGCGGGCGGCGGTCGCGATGATGAGGGGCAAGAAGAGAAGGAGGAGGATGGGGAGGATGCTCGCGAGAGCAGCAGCAAGCCCAAGCCCATGTTGGATGCCATAGGGCCCCTTGAACGACAGGCCCGCGTGGAGGCGGGCTATGGGGCCGTTGTGGACACGCTGGGCCGCCTGAAGAGGGAGATGCCTGCTACGGTGGCCAAGATGGAGAGGGCGAGGGTCGCTGGCGAGTATGTCGTCACGGAGAGGTGAACGTATCTCCTTCTGGGAGGACGACAGTGTTTCGAGAGCATGTTTGGCGTTCCTGGCGTTTAGGAGATGGCTCTCTCCGCGTGGAAGCATGGAGTTGGTTTGACGGCTGGCACGATACCATGGCGGGCTTTAACGTGGCACTCGTTGAGCCCTTCAAGCTCCCGCGGTGACGGGCTGAGGCTCGACCACGGCCAAACAACATGGCAGCTAATTCTTGGGTTATGGCAAGGCTTGTCGCCACGTCACGACTTTGGGAGCATGGTCAACTCTGCAAGACGGGGGACAGCATTTTGACAGTTTCAACCTCATCTTGGTCTTGTGATTTTGCGCGATAATAGACGCAGGCACTGCTTTACTTTATGCCCCGTCTCTTGCACCTCTTTTCCAGTGCTTCTTTCTACCAATGCGCTTCCACGATATTTGACAAACCCAACAATTATGTGTACGACCCCACCCCGGCTCCTCAACCCCAAACACCACCATGAAGGACTACAGAGTGGTCTATGCAGCTTGAGGAGCAGGGGCGTCAGCCTTGGCGCCCTCCTCGGCTGCCGCTGGGGCCGCAGCCTGGTCTGCGACCGGAGCCTGAGGGTTGTCCTGCTTCGTCTCGATCGTGGTTGCGGGTGCGGCGCCGTCAGCCTTCTTCTCCCACTTGGCGGGCCTGGCGTACTGGGGGTCGGTCCAAGGACCAATGTCGCTGAACATGCAGCCGCCGGGGCACTCGCAGGTGCCGCCGAAGGCCTTGGGCAGGGCCTCGGGGGATACGTGCTGCAGCAGCTCCTTCTGATAGCCGCTGCCGAGGATGTGGATCTTCTGCACGGTGACGGGGTCGATCCAGCCCTTGATGGCGCCCCAGATGGTGGAGAAGCCCCAGGGGGCGTTGATGACGAACAGCTTGCCGAGACGCTCTGGGTAGTAGTTCTGCGACATGTTGGAGGCCGACTTGAGGTAACCGTATACGGAGGGGGCCTTGCCCAGGCCGACACCCTTGAGGTCCATGATGGTGCAGCATGTCTCGAGGAGGTGGCCGGACTTGCGGGAGCACGCGGGCAGGCGGGGGTCGGCGACTCGCTCGTACTCGACGGCCAGGTTGGTCAGCATGCGCTCCGAGGTGGTGATCTTGTTCATAGCGGCGATGTCGACCTTGCCCAGCTGCTCAATGTAGATTGGGCGGCCATCCTGTCGGGGCAGTTCTGTTAGTCAATGTTCGAATACGGCACAATTCGACGGCTCCAGCCGCGGTGATTCTCTCAGTGGCAGGTTTGAACTTGATGCCGCAGCGTACCTTGTCGGTCCCGTGGTAGTACTGAGGGTAGTACTGGAATATTTGCTCCTTCTCTGGGTAGTCCCAGGTGGGCAGCAGCTCGTCAAGCTTGGTGTCTTTCCGCCACTTCTCAGCGTCGATGAACCTGCAGCAGGTTAACAGACCATCCTTCCGTCCGGCGGGGTGGGGTCCCAGGTATCCGGGCAAGAGTTGGGATATGGCTCACATCTTCTCGGTGGCAGCGAGGTCAAACTTCCGGGCGCGCAGGAATCGCAGCTGGAGGCGGATGACACGGTCAGCTTTGCTTGGTCGCCATACGTGCTCGTCAGACTGGGGATCAGACAGAGACGTACCAGCGTCAGGGAGTCGAGGCGATCGGTGTAACCCTGCTTCTCGAGCGACTCCCGCAGCTGCTTGACTGCGGCATTCTGCTCGGGGGTCAAGTGGCCAGGGTGGCCGTTGATCTTGACGGGAGCGACGATGGGGAAGTCAAAGTCGTCGTACTTGGGGTCGAGCTGGATGCCCTCTGTTCCTGTTGTGGCAGCCATTGTGGTTTGTAGATATTATGGATGCTGTCAAATATGCGAGGGGTTGCAAGAGGCGGCGGGGATGATGCAGGAAGGAAAAAGGCGGGAATGTCGAGGGATGTCGAGGCCAAGTATTGTCTTTTGCCCTGTCCGATTATAAGACTAGAAATTTGACCACAACTGGAAACGGTCGCTCAGGAGGCCGAGGTGTAGGGGTCCAAGAAAGAAGCGGTGTTGCCCAGAAAGATGTCCAGGGGTGTGTGGTGGAGCAAGGCTAGCAGGCGTGGCGGCCGTCGACGCTGTGATGTTCTCCTGTCTAATTTGAGAGGGCCCCGTTTTTGGCCGTCTGATGTTGTTTGTGGTGGGGGGGGGGCA
>JUJX01000389.1:0-34334 GCA_000800745.1 Diaporthe longicolla
TTTATACTTAGTAAGTACTATATTAGTATTCTTAAGTATATAAATCTAATTTTTTAAAATTATAATTTTATATATTATTATTTATAAATCTTTTAATAGTTAGTTAATAGTTAAAATAATTAGTATAAAGAAGCTTTTTTAATATATTAAGATTCTATCTTTAATAAAACTTAATTAATAAATAGTTTATTAAATACTAAATAGTATTTATAATTTTTATTTTTAAGGAGAGATAGAAAGAGATTAGTTTAATATTTATAGGTAAATATTAAATTTAGAAATAATAGAATTTAAATTCTAAAAGGTAATTTTAGCTTTTTTAAATATAGATTTAATATTTATTTTTATAAAAGTTTTATTATAAGCTACCTTAAAAGTAAGAAAAAACTTAGATTTAATAATATAATTAATAAATATATAAATAAAAAAGTTAATTTAATTATTATATATATATTTTAAAGGTAAATATAATATAATATTTAATAGTTAAAGTAAGTAAAATAAATATAGTAGTATATTAATAGTAATAATATTATTTATCTTATAGTAATTTTTAAAATCTACTAATATATAGCTTTTATATTTATCTAGAATAAGTATCTAATATCTACCTTTTATTTATTATCTTATATACTTTTTAAAATATTAAACTTATTTTAAACTAATTTAATTATTTATCTATCTATTTAAAGTAGGTTTAATAATTTAATTTTTTAAAAAACTTAACTTAATAACTTAGCTTATAAAATAGTAAGCTCCTTAGATAATTATAAATAGTAAGATATACTAGCTTTTTATATTAATATATTTAATAGCTATTATTTATTCTTAGTTTCTAAACTATACTAATTTAACCTTTTTATATTTATTAATATATATAATAACTATTAATATAACTAATATACTTATTATAAAACTAGTTTTATTAAAGTTATATAAGTTATTATTTATAATTTTATACTTAGTTATTATATTATAAAGAAATCTAAACTAGTTTTTAATAATTTTTAAATCTTTATAGAATACTTTTTAATAATTATAAAGATAATTAAACTAGGTTTTTAAACTAGGTTATATATTTATAAAGTATTAAGTCTAGTACTTATTAATAAACTTACTATTATATAATAATAGTATAAAGTTAGTTATATTTTTTATATTAAAGAGATATATTAGAAAACCTTATATATCTTAATTAATACTATATTAGATAAGTACTTATTCTTTAATTAGCTTAAGTTTATAGTTATTAATATATATTTTCTTATAATAAGGTTTATTATTTATCCTAGCTAATAATATACTATAAGGGATAGAAAAGATTTATATAGCTTTATATATACTTATAGGTTTTTTATAGTTTATTTTAGATTTTTTAATTACCTAAAAAGCTAGAATAATTCTATTTTCTCTTAAGTAAATTAATATAATAGATATTAATTTCTAGTATATTAAATAGTTAAATAGATAAAGTAATATAAGATTAATATAAAAAATAAAGATATAATCTTTATTAAATATAAACCTACTTACTAAAACCTTAAGTTTTTAAACTTATATTATAACTTTATTACTATTTTAAATTAATAAAATAATTAAAAATAAGGAGTTAAAAGTAGTTAGTATTAATTAATACTAACCTTTATTAAATTAACTATATTAGGTAGGTACTAAGGTTAATAAAAGTTAATAAACTAGTAAAAAATATTTTACTAGGTAATCTATCCTACTAAGTAGTATACTATATTAGTAAAGTTAAATAATATTATAGTTTATTATAATATTAACTACTATTAAGTAAACTACTTTATTAAATAAGTTACTTTTTAGTACTAATAGTATAATAACTTAAATTATAATACTATAACTAGAAAAATTAATTAAATTTAATTAAAATTAGAATTTTTAAATAATTCTATATCTTTCTTATAGGTTTATATATTATACCTAGTTTTACTATAGTTACTATATTATTATTTATTTAATTTACTATAAACTACCTTTTTAATACTACTACTTATTTTATTAGCTAACTACTTCCCTTTTTCCTTTTTATTAATTAATTAACTAGCTTTTTATATACTAAGTACTCTTTTATCTTATATATATATTCTCTTAGCTAACTAATACTTTAAAAGTATTATATTTACCTTTTAAAAAGTCTTATACTTCTAAGTTAATAAAGTTACTATATAAGCTAATAACTATATATCTTTTAAAAGCTAGTTAATAGTAAATAAAATTAATATTAGAAAGCTTTCCTAATAATAAAAGATCTATTCTTTAATTAAAGTTAATTAGAATTCTACTTATATTAAATTATATAATACTTAAAAAACCTAAAGTATAGGTAGTATTAAAAAGTCTAATAGTACTATTAGTATTTAAATCTTAATATTTAACTTAAAACGTATAGCTTCTAAGTTAAAAGGTATTAAACCTACCCTTTAGAAACCCTTTTTAATAGTTTTTAGCTTAAAAACCTTATTATATATAGTATAAAAGGTAAGAAAGAACTCTATCTTATTAATATATATAATCTAAACTTTATTAAACTAGTAAATTTCTATATTATATACTTACTTTAATAAACTAAAATACTTAATATTAAGTAACTAAAGTAGATAAAATAAATAAGAAAGTATATAAAAAGTAATAATATTCTTAAACTTATAATATTATTTAAAATCTATAAAATAGTAACTCCTATACCTATTAAAGATTAATAGCTAGTAAATACCTTTTATATATAATATAATATATTTTTTAAAATATTTAATCTATTCTATAGTAATTTAATTAGTTATATATTTATTTAAACTTATATTAATTACCTAGTTAAATAGAAGGTTACTATTAATATACTAACTTATAAAGTATATCTTAGCTTTAATAATTAAAAATAGTAAACTATACTACCTATCTTTACTAATAAGTTTAATATTTATTACCTATTACTAGTTTCTAAACTATATTAATACTACTTACTATTATTAATCTAAATATATAACTACTATTTTAAAGGAACTAGTACCTATTATAAAGCTTATTTTATTAAAGTTATAGGTATTATAGTTAAGGATTCTATATTTATTATATATATTAGATATAAGGTTAAACTATATATTTATTATATTTAGAATTTTATATAAAGCTCTTTTATAGTTATAATATAATTAATATATATTTTAAAATATAGTTTTAATATAATAAGTCTTACTACTTAGTTTATCCTAATACTACTATTACTATAGTTATAAAGTAAGAAATTTACTATATTTTTAATATCTTTAAAAATAAGTAAGTATCCTTATAAATCCTAGTTAAATATATATTAAATAAATACCTTCTTTTTTATTTTTATTAATCTCCTATAGTTAGAATAAATATTTTATTATATAGTTTAGCTAACTATTCTATAGGTAAAAGTTAAGTAAAAGATATAATATTTCTTTACTATATATTAAATACTTAGTTTTAAGTTAGATTTAATAGCTTAGATAATAAACTAAATATTACTTTCTTTTATTTTACTTATTATAAAATATAGTATAAAAAAATATAGTAGAAAGATAAATAAAAAGGACTAGTAAGAAAGTAGCTTATTTAATAAGGTAGCTTATTTAATAGTAGTTAATATTATTATATATATAATATTTTAGCTAATAAACTAATTAAAACTATAAGTTTAAAAGTTATTTTATAAATAATAGTTAAAGTAGTTAATAATATTATAAAACTTAATAGCTTAGTTCTTACTTTACTAATATTTAGTATATATTTATATATTTATATAAACTTACCTTTTTTCCTATTAATATTTTAAAAAATTATAGTAATTTAAAAAATAATAAAAGTTATTTATTATTACTTTATTAAATAATAAATTAATAATACTATAAATATTTATAATAACTTTATAATATTAAATATATTAATAATATTTTTTTAAAATAATATTTAAGTTTAATAAGAGAAAGAAAGTTAATAAAACTTTTATAAAGTACTTATTATTAAAAACTATAATATAATATTTAATATTAATAATAAATTAATTAAATTTTAATCTATAGTTATTAAACTATACTTTTAGAATAAAGAAGCTAATACTATATAACTTTCACCTATATAAATAAATAAGAATAAAAATAAAAGTTAGTTTATAACTATATCTACTTTTAATATAATTATATTATAATATATTTTTATAACTATAAAATATTACTTAAACTTACTTATAATTATAATTAAAATTAGTATATATAATTTTAATAAATTTATTAAAAGAGATTAAATATAAATACTTTTTTAAAATAATTATATATATTATTAAGCTATTATATAATATTATAAAATCTAGTATATATTAGTTTACTATATATTAATTATATTATATTAATAAGTTTAAAATAAAAACTTTAATATTTAACTTATATTTTTTAATTATAAATATAAATTATAAGAAAGATAATTTTAAAATAATTATAATATAAGTTAATAATACTTTTAACTTAAGTAAATTTAAATTCTTTTAGTTTTTTAAATAAAATATTTAAAAATAGAAACTCTATTATAAAATATAAGAAAAGTTAACTAAAGATAAATATTTTAATTATAATAGTATTTTAATTTTAAAAAAGGAGATATAATTTATATATAATAGAAACAATAAAAAGTAAAAATTATTATAATTAATAGTAAAGCTTTTAATAAAATATAAAAATATATAGAATAAAGGGTATAAAGTATATATTTAACTTTAATTTATTAACTAAAAACTATATTTAACCTTTTTATTATAGTATAACTATAATAACTATTTAAAGAAAACTATAGTAAGTTAAATAAATATTTATAATAATAAGTTAATAATATTAATTATAAAATTTACTTTATATTATTAGATTTTATTAAAGTAAAACTTATAGTTTTTATAAATAAATTATTTACTAATAATATAAACTTTAGCTTTTAAATTAGCTTTATAATTATTTTATTAAATAAAAAGTATAATAATAATAATACTTATTTATATATAATAGGAAATATTATTTACTAGTCTTTTATAAAGTATAAAAGAGTTATATAAAGTATATTAACTTTAAAAATCTATAGTATAGTAAATAGATTTAATATAAATATTATATTATTAATAATACTATAAAGGCCTATAGATTAACTAAAACTTAAATAAATTTTACTTATAGTATATATAGACTCTCTATTTCTATATAAGTATTTAGTTAAACTAGGTATAATAAAGAAGAAATACTTTATAATTAATATAATAGTACTTTACTAATTATATAAATAAAAGGAGATTAATAAGATTTATTAAGTTAATAAGGAAGATAACTTAGCTAATATAATAATAAAAGTAATATTAAATAAAGCTTTTAAAAGACTTATTTCTAATAATAAGTTATAATTTTAAATATAAAGCTATATTAATTATAAAGAGTTAGTTTTTATAGAGTTTTAAATATAGATACTATTTAAAGAATTACTTTTAATAAAGTAGTTATTTTAATAATACTAGAATAAATAAACCTTTAAGTTAATAAAGTTATTTTATTTAATTAATATTTATAAAATAGTATATATTATTAGTAAAAGTAAAAAGTTAGACTAATATAATAACCTTTAAATACTATATTAAAATAGAACTATTTTAAACTACTATATTTAACTTTAAACTTCCTTAAATCTAAGTTTATATTATTAGTTCTAGAGTAGATATTAATATTTAAAGGGTATATTATTAAAAGACCTTTACTTTTAAATAGTTTTACCTATAGTAGGAACTATAACTACTTTTATAAACTTATAGAAAGTAACTAAGAGAGAAAAGTACTATATTATTAAATAAATAACTCTAATACTTTTATACTATTATATAATACCTACTATAAAAAAGAATATATAATAAAATACTTAGATTAAATAGTTTTAAAGTTTAATTTTTTATTAGTAGATAAGTTTTTTCTTTAATTATAATTAGTTTAATTTAATTTAGTTTAGTTTAAAGTTCTAAAGAAAGAATTATTACTTATTTATAATAGTACTATTATAAAGTATAAAACTTATATTTTTATAAATCTTATATAAAGGAAGTAAAAACTAGTAAAGGGTTAATTAAATTAATATAAAGTTAATTATATATATAATATACTATTTAATATTTAATAAAGATTACTTTAAATAGATAAAATTAGCTTATATATAAATTATACTAATAAGTATTAATAATAACTCTTATTTAAATATATACCTTTATTTTATAGTACTATAGCTAATTAAGTTAATATAATATATTAAATTAAAAAATAATAAAAGTTTAAGTTTAACTTAATTTTAAAACTTTAAGAATTTTAAAAGATAAAAATAAAGGATTTTAAAGCTTACTTAATAATAAAATAAAAGATTATTAATATAGGAATAAAGGTAAGTAAAAAAGATTAGATTATATAATTATATAACTATATATAGTATATATAGTAAGGTTATAGTTTATAGCTATAAATAAATAATTAAATAAATATAATAATAATAAACTAAATTAATATAACTTATTTACTCTATACTATTTATATATATATATATATATATATATATATAAAACTAACTAATATTTACTTTAAAAAATATATAGGTTTTAATAATATTAAAGTTTATATTATATACCTTTAGTTTATTAATTATTATTCTATAGTTAATTATTAGTTCTATATATTTAAATAATAAATTATAGTTACCTTATTTATTATTTTAGCTTTAATAGCGTAGTAAGCTAAAAGATTACTTTTAAATACTTTTATAAAAAGGTTATAATAGGTGTATATTTATAAAGTAAAGCTAGAACCTTAGTTAAAGTAATAGTAGCTTTTTTATTATTATTTATTTTAACTAATTTAAAGTTTTAAATTATATAGTAATAATACTTTTATATAGTATTTAATAGCGTTAGACTAGCTTATAGTCTATAATAGCTTTAAACTTAATAGCACTAGCGCGAATAGTGTTAGAGACTAGGTATAGCCTAACGCTATAGCTATTAGTATAGAATAGTAACTTTTAACTATAGATAAGTTATAGAGAATTATAAAGTTACTATATCTTCTTTTACTATATTTTCTTTTATTATATCTTCTTTTATTATTAATTCTAGCTTAATAGAAGAACTTAAAAAATATAAATAGTCGATATAAAATATATATAATACCTTTATACAGTGGTGAGCGCTTAAGATCCAGCGCTTTAAAAAAGAAAAGAAACATGCTAATTATAATAAAATGTCGATACAGTTCGCCTACGGGCACGTGGCCTCAGCCTTGTGCCGCACAGACGAGGCTAAGAAGCATCGCTCCTAACGGCGCCGTTGACTAGAAAGCCGGCGAAGCAGTCACACGTCGAAGATGGTCTTCCAGTTGACAAGTTCGCCGAGTTAGTGATTGATGACATACTGGGGACCAAGAACCCTAAGGGAGGTCTGCTGAGCAGAGGCCCACATGCAGCTCTCCTGAGACGCATCGGGACATGGGCACCAACATGGCTGGAAGTGCGGCGTCATAAGATCTAGGCCTCGCTCATCGGCTAAAGCAGTACTGATAGGACTACGCCGTGAGCCAAAATCAACGACTTGACGGTTTGGGCAAAGAGGGCCAGTGAACCTATGGTTTCGACCAGATAAACCTCAGTTTGTGGACGAGAGGTCCCGATGGCAGCTCTCAGGGGGTACAGACCCGCGGGTATAGCGGCGGAAAGGAGTCATTCATTGTATTACACTGTCTTTATGGGAGCAAATTGTTCTCTGATCTATATAGATGCTAGTAGTGAGCGTACGTGGGGACGGACAATTTGCCAATTGACCGAACTTAATATACCTGAAATCTAATACTACTCAGCTGACAGGTAGTCCAGAATTTTTTTCCATATCTTGATAGCTTGACCAACGACAAATGGCCAACATGAAGAAAAAAGCAGGCAGTTGCCATCATGCAAACATTCTGGTGAGATGAGAGAAGGATTGAACACAAGGTGGACCCGAGGATGAAGAATACTCCTGCCACGGCTGGTCTGTGCGAACAGAGAAGGAAAGGCCCACACATGGCATGCAATAATATGTGTACCCAGTCGATAGGACTAGGACCTGTTCATGCAAGCGCGCGGGAGACGAATCAAGAATAGACCCGCAGGGACGCGGGTCATATGCCGGCCTTCCCAGGGATTTAGAGCCTTCCAGATGTCTCCTCAGTCTACCCGTTGCATTGGTATCACATGAGCATCTCGATCAAAAGCGTAATGCGCTCGTTATTAATAATGACCTGGGCACGAATACAGCGAACTTCGCGAGCTGCCTTGGATTTTTTCAGCACGGAGAGGTTGCAAGAATTGAGCTTGCTCAGCTGCAAATGGAGGTAGACCCCGTCTCGTTTTCTCTGGTAGGCGATGATCTCCCGATTAGACCCCACGGTTGTTCCCGAAAATGACATTTGTGTCACTCTCGATTGATCTAGTAAGGCAGTGTTGGATCTCAGATAAGCTCCCTTCCTCATTCTGCGCCTGACACTAGGTCCGTTCTGCTCCCCTGAATTCTCCCAAACCACTCTCTTGTCTAGTCAAGATCCTTCTGTGATCTCGGAAGATCTTGGGCCATCGGATGGTTTTAGACCTTTATTCAAATGTGCCGCCTTCGCCAACTGTAGCTCGCCAGATGGGACTTCTTTGCCGTTATAACCGTCCGGAAATTTGCCGAAACCCCCAGAGAGCGGCACAGCAGTGCGGATGTCACTTTCCTTGAGTGGAAGGTACGATCCACATTTACCACTTGTTGTCGAGTGTAGCTGAGACTACCCGGACTGTTGATAGAGTGCCGTGACTCGAGCTGTCTCCTGAACCGTGGCAGATGCCGGTGACGTGATACCGTCGGGAAATTAGACAGAAGCACAGCGACCATTAAATGTGTTTAACTACACAATAGTCTTGTTTTCACGGCCAATCTTGGGCATACTTGTTAAAGAAGAGGTCAGCACGTCAGAGGAAGAGATTCTCACAGCCTAGGTCAAGTAGCATTGGTAGTTCACCCTCATAATGTCTCTCATATCGATTGAGTTTCCCAAGGCACTGACTAAGTATACTAGACGGACTTTTGGTTCAGCCCTACGAAAATATGAAGATTTTTGTGCGATGATCCTTGACTGGGCCCATGTGTTCAGCTCTCCAGCAAATAAACAAGGGGCTAGGATGACTCGTTGTTTCCCACCTGGGCAGCGAACGGACCTTTGCTATAAACAGTATTCAAGGTGAGAAAATTCCACGCTACTCCGTAGACAATCCGTGTATTCGTCACGGCCATGGATTTATCGGGGAGACCTGGTGGGCTGGCCGATCACCCCACAAACTTGGCAGTCCAGGCACACTAGCAGCAGTGCCCATGTGAGTGTCGAACAAGGTTTTGCGCTACCCGTGACAGACGTCCCATATACTATACTCGACCCATCTGCATGGGACCGACCCCGGCACTCCCCGTTTACGCGTAACCGCTCGATAGAAACAGGTTTAGGCCAGCCTTCCACCAACATCAAAGGGGGATTCACCGCGCATTTCAAAGCGGTCCGAGTCATGACAAATATCCTTTACCCACCTGGCCAACAACCGATGAACGGAGTACAGCCTCGTTGATGCGTCCCAAGGTGGGCCCGCGAGATTGAGGCTTAGGGGGCGATCGGTTAGGATCCTGAGGGCATGGATAAGGTATCATCCGGGAAGATCGCCCAAAACAGAATGCCATGCAATGTGGAAGTCTATGTGACTTAAGCTTATCAATGCAGTCCCCGCTTTTGTCTCTCTGCACTCGTGCAATGTAATGGAAACCTGACCAATGCTGAGTGATGAGGATCGCCCCTGTACTCCATCGCGACGCTCGCGAGGCGAGGCGATGCTATTCCAGGCCCACTGAAGGATGTGACCAGCCAAGGGGGTTGGACGGCTAGAACTTCTATCTGGATCTGTTTTTTTTGAAAGTAGTATGAATATAAGTCAGCAGGTTTTCCGTCCCGGCTTGAGAAACGAGTTATCTTGTGCTCAGTCATCTTGAGATCCATAACAATAATTCAAGCAGCTTCCGTCTTGCTGTGTTCATTCTTTTGACAACATGTTCTCTCAGATCCTTGCTCTCGCCTTGGCTACTGGAGCCCTGGCGGACAACCTGCTCGCCTTCAACACGGCACCAGCCATTGAGAACCGTACCATTGATGAAATCTACCAGGCAGCGCTCGCCGAGGGCGGTACCGTCACCGTCTGGGCTGGTGGTGACGAGACCACGCAGCAGAACTCCCTGAAGCAGGCTTTTGAGGCCGCTTTTCCCGGCATGATCCTGAACGTCACCGTCGACGTCTCCAAGTACCATGACGGCAAGATTGACCAGCAGTTGGAGTCTGGCAACGTCTTCGTCGATGCCACTTTCCTCCAGACTCTGCACGACTTCCCCCGTTGGGCGCAGCAAGGCTCTCTTCTCAACTACGCGCCGGTGGGCTTCGACCAGATCCACCCAGCCTTCAAGTCGACCGATGCTTCGTGGTACGGCCTGTTCTTTATCCAATGGGGAATCAACTACAACAGTGCCAAGCTGCCCGGCATTACCATCGCCGAGTACCCTGATTTCCTCCAGGAGGGCCTGAAGGACAAGCTGGTCCTCACATACCCAAACGATGACGACGCGGTTCTGTATCAGTTCTATCTGATGTAAGCCTCCACATGTGAATCAACACGAAGTGTCATGAACTAACGAAAAAATACAGCATGCAACAGTACGGAGAATCCTGGTTCGACAAGCTCCTGGAGCAGAACCCCCGATGGGTCCGCGGCACCGCCACACCCAGCACCATCCTGTCGACCGAGAACGCCACCGAGGCCGCGACCTTCACCTCGTTCGCCTCGCCCTACACCCCGAGCAACACGAGCACGACCGTGGCCGCGTTCCCGGAGGAGGGCCAGTTCGTTTCGTGGGCCCAGACGGGCGCGATCCTCAAGGGCGCGCCGCACCCGGAGTCGGCTAAGTTGCTCTTCAACTGGATGCTGTCGCCCGAGCACCAGGCGACGGGCTGGAGCGTGCGCCAGGACATCCCCGTGCCCGACACCATCCCTTACCCGGACCTCTGGCACATGAACGGGACGAACCCCAGGACCTTCGTCGACTTCATGATGAACCGCCCCAACGTGGAGAGGCTCAAGCTGTACTTTGAGGACAAGATTGGTACTGCGCAGGGCCTGAGCCCGCTCATTGATGACCTGTAGATGCTGCGACTTTTGGAGCTTGCAGTTGCACAAGAACAAAGGGGAAACCGCAAATCCGGCAGTATGTCTCATGTCAATATTCCCATTTCAAGTGTATATATTTCTGTAAATAAGAACTTCTGTCGACATCGAATAACTGTCGCCATCCATTTTGCACAGTTAGCAAGCTGGCGTCGTTGACACTGATTCAAGCGAAACAATATGTTTGAGTTTCGGCAGGGGAGATCTATCGTTGAGATCTTAGACCAAGCTTCACGATCTCGCATTCTCTATCGTTCCATGACTCTCCGCCAAACCGTTCTTCCAGCCCCTGACCCTAGCCAGCCGTAACGCCGATTCCAAACCATAAGCGAAAGAAACCCCATTCCTTGTACGCCGTTCAGTGATCAAATGAGAGGTTTTACCGCCCCCTCCCCAAGCTATTTCGATTCCTCGACGCTCAACAAGACAAAGCAAGAGCCAGGTCCCATCAGCAACAAATCTCACAGAGCGCATAACAGCAACACGCAGCCAGGAGAACCTCACAGATCCCACCATTCCTCCCGCCGCCCCGGGTGTTCATTTCGTCGTCCTCGGGCGACTGCTGCTGGTGCTGAGATATTCCAAACGGGTTCTGTCGGCTGTAGCTGTCCTTCGGGGGGCTCCCCGGCGGAGAGTCTCTGTCAGGGATGGTCGAGCACGGGCGCTCTGGCAGGTATCCCGCCGGTGGTGTCATGGGCATCGGAGACTTCTCCATGACTTGGCTGGGCGATAAGCTCTCTTGAATTGCAAGGTCGGTGTGGGCCATTTTGGAGGTCTTTGATTGTGATGCGACGATCAGAGCTATGCCGACAGTGTGGAGCCGAGGGAGAGAAAGAAAAAACACAACCAAAAACAGAACAACCTTGAATGTTTCTCTATGCCGACATCTGGAATGAGATCCCAGAAACAGTGGCAGTCAAGATATCAAGAAATAAGCGGGGCTGGATATTTAACCCACACTCAAGATCAATTCCATAGGCCATTTGGTTGCTGCTAAAATCAGTCCGCTGAGAGGGCGTAAGCAAGCAAGTGAGTTTTGATACAGCTGATGTGCATGGGAGGAAGGGGCCTGCAACGGGGTAGGATTCTGCTGTGCCGCGCGAGCCTCACGGATCGGGACCTGAAACAACGCCTTCTGGTTGAACACATGCTAAAATTGGGGTCGCTCTGATCCGTCCAACGACCACAGCAGTATAATAAGCTGCATGTGGCCTCTGGAACGGCGACGAGGTGCAGGAGTGGTCCTCACTTTGGGCCGCCGTTGGCGGCAGACGGGCGGCACATGAAGTCATCCGGCTTTAGATGGTGGCCAATTTGTGCACTTCACATCGGTTCATGTCACTGTCCCGAGCTCGCCAAAATCAGATTTGAGAAGTGACGTGCATTGCCGCAGTGACCGCCGCACTTGGGTGTATCACCCATCAAACCCGAGGTCGAGCTGTCGCCGGCCCAGGCCTTGGACTGTCCACCAAGCACAAGAGCTCACTAGACAAGAGAATGGGAAGTGTAGCATATTGCGTAAGCGATTGCTTGGCGCCTCGATCTTTATTTCAAACGCTGAGACGTAGAAATCCAGCAGGTGGAGCACTCGTCTTCACACAGTTGTTACCATAACAGCGCCACAGCCCCAAAATGTTCCTTAATCCATGGATGCCACTGTAAAGCCTTGATTACCGGCATCTAGTCTGTCACCTAAAATAAAGTGAATAAGAAGACCTTGTATTTAGAGGGCTCCCTCAGAAGGCTACTCCCTAAAAGAAGTTATCTCTGAGATCATGAGGTTATCCCACAAGCAGTGTATAGCTTCGGACATATACAGAACAGAAACGAAACCAGGTATGCCAGAAGTATCATTCCTATGCAGGTTGCTCAGTGGGTTGACTCACAGGAGGACGTCGTGTAGAGGCTATCGTAGAGGAGGTTGCCCTAGGGGAAGTTGTCCAATAGGAGGTTGGATGTTAAATGCTGTGGCAGCGTAGTGGACACGCGGGCAGCGCTCGTATTTCTCGCTCCAAACGGAAGAAGGTATTGTCTTCACTTGATTCGACCATTGCCCTGGAGGAAGGTCACGGCTCCTCATCGGGATGGCCTTTGGACAACCAGCGCAGTGAGCGAGATGCTAAACATGGAAGCTTCTTTGTCTAGTTTCAGATGTCTCAATACATATATCACATAGCTTGCTGACCAAGTACACTCGACAAGAGGTCGATTCTATAGCTTCATGCCTCCCAGCATCTTGGCGACCCTCATCGACTGTCGCATGGACAAATCCAGCCTTCTGACTGTTAGCCATCAACTCCAGGATTGAAAGGGGGGGCCAAAGGGACAAGGATGGCACTTACATAATCTCCTCCGAACCACCAGGAATGGCATAAGCCCTCACATCACGGTAAAGTCTTTCGACCTTACCGCCCTGGCCACCGCGGGAGTACGAAAGCCCACCGAAGATCTGCGAGGCCTCGCGGGCGCAGAACTCGAAAGTGACGGTGGCCTGAGCCTTGAGGCCGGCGATGGGCCCACCGAGGCGCAGCATGGCCTCGGTCTCGCCCATCTTCTCGCACTGGTAGATGAGGTTCTCGAGCCAGTTGTACGAGGCCTCGATCTGGCGGGCCATATGGGCCAGCTTGAGGCGGATGACGGGGTGCTCAATCAGCTTCTTGCCGAACGTCTTGCGCTTGTTGGCGTACTTGACGGACTCCTCGAAGCACACCCGGGAGAAGCGCAGGCACTGGATGATGATGCCGATGCGCTCGTGGTTGAAGTTGGTCATGATCACTGGGGTACGGCTGTTAGCTGAATGCGACACGTGGGACCGGGGTTTTGGATGGCGCACCTCTGAAGCCCTGGTTCTCCTTGCCAAGGAGGTTCTCGACTGGTACCTTGACATCCTCGAATGTGATGTATGTGGTTCCGGACGACCACACACCCTGGCAGTCCATCCTCCTCGTCGAGACACCGCCGGCCTCCCTCTCGATCAGCAGGAGGGAAACACCGTTCATGCCGGGACCACCCGTCCGCACGGCAGTCGTGAAGTAGTCAGACCAGATACCGTTGGTGATCCACTTCTTCTCGCCGTTGACAATGTAGTGCTTGCCGTCCTCGCTCAGCTTAGCCTCGCAGGTCAGGTTGGCAACGTCACTGCCCGCATCTGGCTCGGTGATGGCCAAGCAGATGCGCTTGTCACCGTTCAGGATGCCAGGCAGGATCCGGTCCTTAAGGGCCTTCTTGCCAAACTTGACCAGCGGCGGGCAGCCGATACCAAAACCGCCGATGACGTTCCAGACGAAACCACCGGAGCCAGCGCGCGACAGCTCGTCGGTGATGAGCATCTCGTGGAAGAGGTCCCACTGCTCTGGCGCCACCGATTTGATCTTGTTATCAGTGTAGTCGCTCTGGAAGGCCGTGCCGAGCAGACCAGCCAGGTAGCCCCGACGGCCCATCTCCTTGTAAATCTCGGGAGGAACCTCCTTCTTCTCGTCCCACTCGGTGACGTTGGGCTCGATCTCGTTCTCGACCCATTCGCGAACCTCGGCTCGGAGAGCAGCGTGGGTCTCGTTGAAGAAGGGAGAATGGAACTGCAAGAATCCAAGGTCAGCGGTGAGCAGGACGAGTCTACAGCAGGGAAGGGATACTGACTCCTTGGTACCAACTTGGGTCGGAAAAGGGGATCTGCTCGCCGAACGGCTCCAACGCCTCGGCTTCCTCCTCGCCCTTGGGGGTGACTGGCTTCTTTGCGGGAGCTGACTTGGGAGCGGCAACGGGCATTGGCTCTGCTGCTGGCTTGGCCTCGACCTTTGGCTTGGTGTCGAGGCTGCCAACCTGGAGTTGGCCCTTGTACTTCTTGAGAATACCCTCGTTGTGGTACTTCCAGAACTGTTTGGAGGCATCCTTTCCGGCTACTCTTTGGAGGATCTTCTTGCCACCTGTGGGTTTACTGTCAGACGGCGGTCTTGAACCAATGCGGAGGAAATGCGAGAGGACTGCAGTCGAGACGCCGGGAGTGGGCTGGACCTGATCATTGGTGGTTCTCATGGTTCTTACCTGGGTGGTCATCTTGGAACTTTGTCAGGTCGTAGACGTCCTCGTCGACAATGATCCACAGAGAGTCGGGCGTCTTATGCGACGCGACGTCGTTGGCGCTGAACGTCTTTGACATTTTGAAGGGAGGGCGATGCTGCACCAAGGGGGTAATGGGCAAGGACGATTCACTTGATGGCGATTACCAAAGGTGTGGAATTTAGGAAGAAGGAAGCAATCACCGGCAAGAGGACGAAATGAACATCCCGGGAGGATGGTCAAAGCAAGTCAGCCTCTCTGCGTTGTAGTTAAAAAGGAGCGGCCACAGTGTCGGCTATGGCAACCAGAGCAAAGCAATCACATGCTCGGAATGGAAGGGATGCAGCACAGCGCCAGCGTCAGAGAAGACGGGCCACGAGGACAAATCCTTGGACCCCTGCCCACCACCCCCACACCCAAAATCCCGTCGCTGTTAGACCAGTTCCTCAGCTAATAAGCTACGAGCAGTCCCAGTTCCACCTGGCTCCCTCGAGTGCCCGTGGGGCAATTTCTGGGGAAGCCGTGGACAAGGAAATATGTCTCCCTTCTAGCGGCGGCAGGCCGGGCTGGGGTTGGTGTGTTGCACCAATGCAGCTCTCAGATTTTAGACAGAGTCATGTGCCTTTCTACCTTTTCTCCATCCAGCAGCCCGTTCCCTGTAGACCAGCCTATCCGTCGCCCTGGGAGCTGGCATGTGAAAGCCTGAACCAGCCTGCCCGGCAGCCCAGCTGACATCATTGAGACAGCCCCTGGGCGACTCGGCCAATGGAACGACGGGTGATTCGCAGCGGCCTACGATCGCCTGGGCCCGAAACGGGTAAGAGCCGAGGCTCAGCGCTTGGGGGACCCACTACCCTCCCACTAACAACTGCCCCGGACTCTGAATTTCCGACCAGGCCAGGGCAATGGCCATGGGCATCGCCGACAAGGGCTCAGTCCTGGTCGATTGTGTTCTAACGTTGCAGTGCTTGTAATGCTGCCCGGTATGACAGGTCGTTTAGAGTTAGGACAGGCTTCATACGGACGACTTTCGGGCGTCCGAGGGAGGCCATATTTGCTGTCATGATGGCTTGAATTTGCAGCTCCTCATTCGAAGCTCTGCTTGCTCTGTTGTCCTCCTAGCCATATTTGCCGCGTCTCAGCGCATTGGCTTGGGATGCCTCCCCATACCCTTTTCCGATAATAAACTCCGGTAGCAACGCCAGTTCCCTGTTTCAAGGAAGTATCCCTCGGTATCAGTAGAAAACGAAAACATGCAAAGAAGCAACTGGCTCGTAGTAAATGCCCGTCACATACGGCTCAAGACAACACACGTGTCCGCCTCGGCACCTGGTATCGCCCCAGCTTAAGCAGTGCCACGGGGCTTCGCCTTGGCCTTGGCCTTCTCCTTCTTCTCCTCCTTGAGCTTCTTCCTCTTCTCCTCGTTCTTCTCCTCCAGCTTCCGCTTGTGAGCCTTCTGCTCCTCCGCCGTCTTGGGCACCGGCTTGAAGAATCCCTCCAGCCGGCTCTGCTGCGAGCTCTTGAGGTCCTTCTCCAGCCTGCTCGCGCCGGACCGGACACGGTCCTCCGAGAAGCCCTTCTCGTTGACCAGGAACTGAACCAGGCCGTCTACGTCCGGCTTGTCCCACTTGAAGTCGCAGAGCGGGTCGTCCGCTGCGCGCACGTCGGGCTCAAAGAAGAGGTCGCGCGCGTCCAGGTACGGCCAGTCGTCGGGAAGGGTATACTTTCCCTTCGGGTCGTTCTTGATGTACTCGACAATCTTCTCAAGGCTTCCGTGCTCGCGGATGAGCTTGAGCGCCGTGTTCGGTCCGATCTTGGGGATGGGGTCGAGGTAGTCGCAGCCGAGGAGGATACAGAGGTCGACAAACTGGAGGAAAGTGTCGTGAGTAATCAAGTAGATATTCAATAGCTGGGGAGTCCTATGGCTGCTTCGTACCTGTTTGCGGTCCATGTTCAGTCCATCCAGCACCTTGTCTAGGTGGATCTCCTGGATGGGCTCCTTGCGTTGCTCGCTGAACGTGAGGTGGCGCAGCAGGATCGGGGTGTTGAAGCAGAGGGTGTCCATGTCCTCACTGGCCGCGGCGTAGACCTTACCTGCGCGCGCCAGAACCGCACATTGTGCCTCAGCCTCGGTGGGGGCGATCAGGTACGGGATGCCCATGAGCTTGAGCAGGCGCTGACACTCGGCGTTGTGCTCCTTTGTCACGCGGACCGTCCTCCGCGAGAACTTCTCCACGTCCTCTGCCGTGCCGGTCTCCTTGGCCTCCTCCAGGCCCTCGTTGGCCTCCTGCTTCCGCTGGTATCGTCGCGCAAGCTCGCCCGACTTGAGCTTTGGTGGCGCGCCGTCAAAGACGTAGAGCGGTTTGATGCCATTGTCGCAGATTCGCAGGGTACGGTAGAACATGCCCATCAAGTGGGAGGTGGTCTCGCCCTCCTCGTTCATGAGTTGCTGGCCATCGGATCGGACTGCGATGAGGAAAGAGTAGATGCTCATCGACCTGTGATTTTTTGTCAGCGTGGGTAGTCAGTATCCTGGGTGTCGCTTTACATACGCATCCTATGGAAAATAATCAGCCATTTGCGTTACTTGGTGGGAGCAATTGGAGACTTACGATGGCGACTTTGCGGCCGAACTGGTTCTTGATCTCGCCCTCCTTGATGGCCTCGGGCGCCTCGTCCTTGATGATGGAGAAGAGCTGCTTGATTCCCATCCTGACTGTCTGTGATGCCGCACCTCTGAAAATACGACTGAGGAATCTAATTCTTCGGACAATGAGGTGGCAGAATTGCGCGGCAAGAGGTTAGGAGAACCTGAGGTAGAGCTGGCTAGGGTTGCCTAGAAAATTGGTGATGTCACGCAAGCTTTCTCCAAAACGACGCGCCGCGGGACGCTCTGGACGGGTAGCGCGACGCGACGAAATGGACGTTTTAAGTGGGGCTCAATCAGCTGCGGGGGGTGGCTTCCCGTTTACTGTCAGCTACCTACCTTGCTGCCGTATTCATACCCATTGAATTAGTTCCCTCCTCGTCTTGAGCTCCCAATGTGCAGCTTCTGTTTTATTCAACCTGCAATTTGAAGGGGAGACAAGAAACTAAAGAGGTTACTGGACATAGTGCAGTCTGTTTGACCATAGATGCAGGGCTCTCATCGTCCTGATCTGTCCACGTCTCTGGCCGGACAGAGTAGATCTGGTCCTCTCTGCAGACCGCATATCGCCACGTCTAGATTTTTTTGTTGTGGCATATATAGAATTGACATGGTCTCTTTGAAGATCGACTACCTCACATACCGGAAGTGATGGCTCTCGTCGCCCAGCTCCGCCAGCTCGTCGTCTGACAAGTGCTGGTGATGCGCATGCACTTCTCCAGCTTCCCGCTTCTTATTCAGGCTTCTGAACCACAAAGACATGAACCCGTACATGACAGTCGCCATTCCCACGAGCGATAGTGTCACCGCATGGCCCTTGAGATACCGTGGGCCCTCGGCGGTGGCATATATGAAGGGCGCCATGACTCCAGAAGCATTCCCTATGGTCAGCTGCATCCCCGTTGCCGTGGTCCGCTTCCCATACCTCGGACAGTTGTTCGGGAGCTGCAGGCGCAGTCAGCTTCTGGGTCGTGTTGGTCAAATGGACTGCGAGGGAACACTTACCCAAGCCAGGGGGATTCCCACCACAACATACAAGCCCATGGCGACGAGGAAGCACCCGAGGTAGTGCACCCCAGGGGGCGTCGCTGATATCAAGAGACCATAACCAATCACGCTGATGAAGCCGAAAATCACACAGAACAAACCTCTCCTCTGGATGCGGTCAGAGAGATAGGCAACACACATGTAGGTGGCCGCGCCAAGAAAGTAGCACGGGATAGTCAACAGCTGAACCTGTGCCGGAGTCCACCTCCCCAGGCCGTTGATGATTGTCGGGAGAAATGTAGAGTAGCCTGCACAAGTCAGTCAGTCAGTCAGCCGGATCTCACATCAAGTATCGGAGGCTTGACCAAACGTACCGTAAAGCATGGTGTCGGCCCCGAACTGCGCAATGCAGAACATCCAGACTTTCCAGTCCTTGAAGGCCCTCATCATGTCATGTTTCGAAAACTCCTGCGCGCTCGCCGTGTTACCGTACTCCCTCGTGCGCCTCACGATCATGGCCCTCTTCTCAGCCTCATTGAGGAAGTAGGCGGACTGCGCGTCGTTGGGCAGCAGGAAGAAGGTGGCTACGCCAAGGCAGAGCGTAGGCAAGCCCTCAATGATTAAAATCCATCGCCATCCATGCAGACCGGCCACGCCGTCCATGTGGCCGATGCCGTAGGCCAGCAGCCCGCCGAGAGCACCTGCGATGGCGGCCGAGACGAAGAGGTAGCCCATGCGAAGGGCAAGCTCATGCCTGGTGTAGAAGAGCGTGAGGTAGACGGCCAGCCCGGGGAAGAGACCCGCCTCGACGGCGCCAAGGAGCACCCTGCAAGCGATCAGCCCGCCGTAGCCCTGGACGAGCCCAGAGAGGGTGGCGACGATCCCCCAAGCGGTGGTGATGAAGGCGATCCAATAGCGGGGGGTGAATTTCTTCAGAACCAGGTTGGACGGGACCTCGAAGGCGAGGTACGGCACGAAGAGGATCGACACAGCCGTCTGATATTGGTCGCCGACCAGCCCGAGGTCCGCCTCGAGGTGGTACAGGCGTGCGTTGCCGATGTTGACGCGGTCGAGGAAGCTGAAGGCGTACAGGCTCATGACCAGCCAGATCAGGTACAGGTCGAGCTTCCTCACCAGCTTCCTCTCGTCGACGCCCAGCTCCTCCACCGCGGTGCCCTGGGGCACGACCATGCCCGCCTCGTCAGACTTCCTGTCGTTGCCAGCCACATTGAGCGGCCCCTTGGCGGTTTCCAGGTCTGGAGAGTTCATCATGATGATGCGGGGTGCTGCTGCTTGGGCCCAAAGGCAGACTGTGGAGTCTTGTGGTCGGGCGCTTCCCCAGGTATATCCGCGGTCGTGATCCGGAGTCGGGGTCGAGCTAACACTGCGACCCAAGGAACGGTAGACCTCGACGCGAAAATCCGTGGGTTGACTCACACGAAAGTGCGAAATAGGATCACAGATCACACGAGGGCGTCTTGTTCCACAAAGAGAGACGTCAACTCTTATCGGTCTTCCCCTCAACTGAGGAAAATGGCCATGTCAGCCGAGTGATAAGTTGCCCTCGCCCAGATCGGCCTGCCAAGACGCAGATGCCGTTAGTTGTGGCTAAGCAGCGATAACGTCCACTGCCGGTCTGCGGTGCTGCCCTCTGTCGATCTCTCCCCCGGCGCCGGCGCGCATGAACTGGTCCGATGAAAATCTCGCCCCATCCCGTGGTTTAGTGGTCCCGACGCGGTGGGTCTCTCATCGTAAAAGGCTCCGATTCTGTGCAGGATGGCCCGATAGCGCCGAAAGAGGAGGCCATGGGACTGACTACCTAGGTACATTGAACTCGTGCGAAAACGTTTACCAGTGCTGCTGCTGCTGCTGCTGCTGCTGCTGCTGCTGCTGCTGACAATGCTAATGGCCAGAATGAGCTCGGCTCAGGTGCCCGCTGATTAGCGACTTTAGGACCACTTCTTCCAACCCGACCTCCTGTTGATGGCATAAATGTCTCGTAGAATTACTTCCCATGTAATCATTCCTTGGGCCAGTCTCTTATAGGATGGTCTGCAGAATAACGTCTTACAAAACAGCAGACCGGATGTAGGACTTGCCATGCAGGCCGCGGGACCCCGGCTCCACAACAACGGTGTTTGAATTCCTGAAGATTGCTCTCCGGCTGTAATGATGTATGTGAGATAGTCACTGACGATCACAAGCACTTCGCAGCAGCCATTGACTCAGTTCCTCCCGTTGGAGAACGAGTACGGCTCACACAGCATTTGGCCCAGACCGCACGCCGGCCTGGGCGTCCCGCAACCTTGAGATCCCATCGAGGGCTCAACTAAGGTTCGGCTGACGCTGCTCTCGGGTCGGTCGTGCACATCACCAACACGTCACTCTGCTGAAGCGAGAACAGATGGTCATGCATTGCCGCCGCCGTTACCGATTTCAAGATTGGCGAGCAAACAAACCTAATCGCCCGTCTTCGAGTGACTCCCGCGCACCGGCATTCTGTGCGGCTGAGAGATGACTGCCGGAGGCAATCAACCGCGAGATACACTTTCACTCTCAACCGTGGCGGATGGCCATCTGGAAACAGAATTGGTGCACAACTGCTTGCTTGGTATGCGTCCAAAGTCCATTCAATTACCAGCCACATCGGCATCCAACACACATGCAGCCTACCCCAAATCTAGCACGTCTTGGCTGCTTATCCATATAATGTTATTGTGATATCAGAGGAGGGGTGTGGGAGGATGTTCTTGGCCGTATCCCACCAAGCAGATCACTTGCAGATTCGAGGTCGCCCACCTGGGCACTGTCAACCACCCGTGTGAGCCAAGATAATTAGCCTCCATCCGGTCTAAGTGTGATCTACAGGACGCCCTGTGACCCGCCGACCCATCTGCCCTATGTAAACGGGACCCAAGACTCCTTTCATCAGGCCATGATGCAACCAAGAAATCGCAGAGCCGCACCCGCTGCCGGCGCAAACTTTGTCGTGGCTGCGTGGGCGTAGGGCCGGCCAACCTCTGCGCCGTGACGGGAGATCACGAGACAAGCACCTCAAGCCTACAGAAGAAGCAACTCCCAAGAGGGAACGCCGTGGCCGGCGATTTACAGAAGCCCGGTGGGCCCCAAGAATGGCGCCGACAAGCCGTTTGAGGCCCTCCCTCCCGCAGGCGTTGAGGGCGCGAAGGGCCTTGGAGGGTGCCCCTGGGCGAGCTTGGGTGATCTTGGTAGTCTCTCGGCGCGACACTGCACGGGGCCAAGGCCTGCCTGTCTTGACTCCTGACTGCCTGACTGCCTGACTGCCTGACTGCCTGACTGCCTGACTGCCTGACTGCCTGACTGCCTGACTGCCTGACTTACTGACATGACAAACGATCCATAGCCTGGGACAATGGCATCCACACTTGCCAAAAGCGGGCATGGGAAGGAGAAACACAGACCATGGGTTCGGAGGGCATACACGTGCGAGGACCCGCAGGCCTCTCTATCTCCCCTCGGAGATAGGTATGCTCCATGGTCGAGGCCATAACACGGGAGGGCTTCCAACCCGACCATCATACATCACACGTGTCTGGCGGCCAGGTCGGCAGGACTGGGGCAGGCAACCTCCCTACACTCTCCAGACAATTTCAAGACAAGATATCCTCGTCATCAGGCACGACCATCACCGGTCTCGCTGGCGGGGCGTGCGGGAAACCGACCACCTTCGCACCCCGAGAGAGTCCGTCCGTCAAAACGTGTAAAACGCGCCGCGGAATGAACCAAGAGGTGCTGCAAAAGAAGCAAGGGGGACGAGGGTCAAGGGGAGAGATGATGTATGCTGTAAGAGGATCATGGTGATGATGAAGTAGAGCGACAGAAAAAACGTACGATTCTTCGTCGATCCCAGACCTTTCGCGTTTCGACGCTGGGCGCCAGGCTGGGGGTGTGTGTGTAAGCCGTGCCAGCCTGCCAGCCTAGCCGCCCCGCGGGCCCAGCCTGGTCCTGTCTTGGCGATCCCGGGCTTGCACCCGGTGAAACGGGGCAGGGCAGCCTACCCGCATGTGGGCGCTTGATTGGTGGGAACGGAAGGCTGATTGGGAGCAAGGGAAGTGGTTTATGCTGTGTGAGAGTGGCCTGTCTCGAAGGCTGGTTTATCACAGTGGGGAGAATTAGGCGTGCGGCTTCCTCTTGTTTGGCAAACGTACAACCGGCTAAACGGCTTCACAAAAGGGGTTTGCTATATTGGATGGTCAGTGGCTGTGACATCGGAGACTGTGGGAAGGCTGAAGCCCCCCTTGGAGCGAACCAGATGCGTCTCATGCATGCATACAGCCTCAAAAAGTTCTGAGGAAAGCCCATGGGACAAAATGTGAGAATCATGTACAGCTTTCTATTTTCATAAGATACTCGCTAGACAGATGAATAGCAATAAGGGGTAGGAGCAACTAGCCGCCTCCCAGTGTCAACCGCAAACAGAGCGGGACGTCGTAATCGTGATGACTCTAATATTATCAGCACGCAAGCTATGCACGACATCTTCCTTTTCTCCTATCACCCGTCCGTGGACGTGAAGACTTCCCCTAGCCCTCCTGTGACTCATGGAAAATGCCACCTCAGCCAATCCTTCCCGCCTCTGCCGTTTCCAGAGGCATCGTCACGTCGTGTTGCTCGTCGTACGCGCTGTTCTCTCGAAGCCCAAGTCCGTGTCCGTCCGGGCAGCCATTGGTAGGCACCGCTCCCCGCAAGCTACCGCGGCTGGCTTGACTCCAAGATGAGTTTTTGAGATGGTCGCTCAAAGGTAATCTCGCCAACCAGATTACTCCGAATGAAAGTTGCGTCCGGCGCGCCGATAATTAGAAGAGTTTTGGATATGCATGGCCGGGTCGTTCTCGGCCAGCGGTAGAATTTTCTTTCTTTGTCGCGCGTTGGGTATGTGCGCTTGTATATGGGTATTAAAATTTGGAACACGAAGAAGTGGCGTCTAGAAGTTCTCCTTGCCCCACACGAATGCGAATCTAGTTATGAAGTCAGTATTATCACCCGTCATGTGGGAAGTTGAAGGAGACTTACCCAGGTTCGCTGTACTTGTTACAGTAAATGTGCAACGAACTACCCAGACCCTTGGGACCACAGAAGAAAACACCTGCCTCGGCTGGCGCGTGCAACTTCCTGATACCACGGAAGATCATATCCCAGTTCGGCCGGCCAAAGTTCGTTGGGGCACGGAGACCTGTGATAGCGTCCTTGTCGGCGTTGGCGTCATTGATCATGATGTTGGTTGCGTCATCAGCCTTGATCTTGGCTGTGAGATACGTGTGGATCTCAATGCGCTGGTCGACATCCTGTGCTTCGATGGCGAGCAGGAGGGACCGGAACCACTCGAACGAGCCGAAGTCACGGCAGACCCAGAAGAAGTACACCTTAGCCAGGCGGGTCTTGGTCTGGGGGTAGTTCATGCGGTACCAGATAGACTTGAGGATGGAGGCAAATGGCGTCACACCAATACCAGCACCGACAAGCACCGAAATCTCATACTTGAACACGTCTTCGGATGCAGAGCCGAAGGGACCGTCGACGTAAACTCGGGGAAGTACGCGGCGGAGAGCCGGGTCGACATCGCTGTTGTCGCTGTTGACGCCGACCACGTTGGAGCCCTTGTCCTTCTTTTCCCACTCGCAGCCCAGAGCCTTGGACACCTCGCGGGTGAAGTCACCGACAACACGCATGTGAATCGAAATGTAATCCTCCTCTGGGGCGCTGGTAAGGGTGAAAGGGTGGTACTGCCAGATCGAGACCTCGGGGCAGCTGAAGAAGATGTACTGGCCAGCGCGCGTCTTGGTGTTCTCCTTCTTGATCTGGATCTCGCATACGTTGCTGGGGTGCTGCACGACCTTGGAGATGTATGTCTTGTGTCGTCCTCTCATCTCACGGGCGATACGCTCGGCGAGGTAGACGAAGCCTCCGTACATCCAGTACTGCCAGAAGACTCCGATTGCCTGAGTGCCCACTGAGATACAGAATGGGGCGACATCTGGCTGGATCATGCAGAAGGCTCCGTGGAAGGACCAGAACAGGAAGAATATGACGAACATGTGGTGGGTGTACCAGAAGCGCTCATAGTTAGCACGGCGTGTCTTTTCCACGCTGGTGATCACCATGCCAGTCAGAGCAATCAGCATGATGTATCCAGTCCAGCCGGGGCCGGACACCAGGTTTGCCAGCAAGAAACCATAGATACCGAGGTTGTTCTTGGCGGCGATTTGAGCAAAGTTGTTCCAGTGAGCAATAGTGTGGACCCAGCTGAAGAAGAAGATGGACCAGGCGGTCGTGATGTGAAACGTGATGTTCTTGTCGAACTGAATGATTCCGTTCAGTGGCGTCTGACGCGCCAGGGAGATGAATGTCCTGCACACCGGGAACAGGATCATGGCGACGTCGAAGTGTAGTACCAAAGCCGCTGCACGGGCAATCATATATGTCGGCCCAAAAGTGTCCCGAGCGATTTGTAGGTTGTCCTTCACCGCGTAGTTGACAAAACCAAACGCGAACACCATGGCGTGTAGAACAGCGAAGACGAAGACGAAACTGGGGAAAATGTTAGCATTGGCGCCCCGACGGAAATACCCACATTCACCAAACGCCCCCGAGGAGCACGTACAATCTTCGGTAACCCTCGTTGACCATCCACCGGTCGAACTTTTCTCTGGATGACAGCTCTTTTTGTCTCTCCTGCGTCATCTCACCAGACAACAGCATCCTCGTGAGTGGCGTCCATCGTGACCGTTCCGACTGCTTCTCATACCCCCCAGAATACCTCGAGTCGGAGTAGAAGTCGCTCATCGTGAGGGCTTGGTGAACGACGTCGTCTTAGATGTCGGTTTTCCCCCGGTAGACTGTCCGTAGACTCCTCACAGGCCCACCCGTAACCGAAATCCGAAGCTTCCTACTCGTCCTCCACTGTGGTTGCTTCGTGTTTCTCGTCGAAGGCGTCGATGGTGATTACCCGTGCCAAACCTCCAAATAGAATTAATCGTTTCCAACAGTCGATACCCAGCGACGGAATATTCAGAGCCTGCTGAACTAGCAAAAGTGATACATAAAAGACAGTCGGGAAGTGAACTGAGCGTCTATCCTGAGTGTGGACAAAGTCTGCTGCGGCCGCAAGAATACGACGGAAGATCAGCAAACTGCACAGCAACAGGTGGTAGAACCTGGCAAGATGGAAAGGGTTGAGTGTGGCGGGAGGGAAGAAAAGGCATGGAAGGGAACGGCGGCGGGATGTGATCGGGTTATGAAGCACGCCAAGGGTGTTCGAGCAGAAACAGGGTGGATCTCGTTGTAGATCATACCTGGACGCTATGCCTGTTGTCCACGCTTTCGCATGTAGCAGACAGATTCAGCTATTACCAGGCTAGGTATAGCGGGTTTGGGGCAGGACAGCGCGGGTGCAATAGACAGCGCTGCTGGTGGGTGGCCGGGAACAGGAAGATCGCCGAGAGGGAAAGAAAGGATGATACCTGATAGTACGGTGAGAGGCGATGCGCGCACGACTGTCGGAATGGCAAAGGGAAGATAAGATGAAGTAGAAACTTGGTGGAGTCGAAGCCAGAGAAGTACGGATTGGGCCAAGACTTGGAGCCCGTCGAAGCAGGCAAAAGGGGGCCGAGGAGGGGGCTTGTAAGGGGGGTCACTGATCTTGGGCCTCGTCGAAAACGAAAGAGGGTGTGTAACGAACATGTCTGAGGGCCCTGGCAGCTTTGCCGGGACAGGAGATGGGCTTGATGGGCCATGATCCTTGGCCAGGCACACACAGACTGACGGGTGCAGTAGGCGACGGACCGCCGCGGTGGGGTGGCTTGTCATGCACACCCCTCGGGGTGCGGCCACCCACTGGCATTGTGAGGCTCCGCGAGCCGCCCACGCCTGTGCTCTTTCTCATGGTTTGTGGTCGACGAGCGTCTTGGGAAGCGTTGTCGAAACAGAGGTAGCCTCGATCGGGATACCTCGAGGCCCACCCCCCAAGCTAGGAGTCGATAAACTCGGCGTTAAGCCGCAGCCAAGAAGCCCAAGATGCAGGTTCAAGGAGCCCTCTTGTCAGTCGGCCACCGCCTCACCGGACTGCTGGAGCTCCAGTCCAGCCCGGTGGAAGCTTTTGGCATGTGTCCCGATTGCCCTACTAGGCAGAGCAGGTGTGGCTGTCCCCTTGCTAGCCACCACCTGCTGTCGCCCATGATACAGACACACAGGGAGTTCGCTCTCGCTAATAGGGTAGAGTCATGGCCCGGGCTAAACCATGCCAGGCAGGCTAACAGTGATCTCGCAGGCACGGATTTGACGGCACCTGGGCACGCATCTGCTTCACAAGTGGCAGCATAAAAGCCCGAGGGTTGCACGGGTAGCGTGCCAGCCAGGCGCAGTTTAGGAGAGGAGCGTCGTCATCTCGTTCTAGAGTGATACCGACGCCGTCTCCCGTCAGCGGCAGAGCCGTGTTTGGGAAGCATCGTTCGTCAGCGATTGAGGATGATCGACCGGTTTGACAGGGCCTGTAAGAGTGGGTTATCGAACGATTTTGCTCCTGTGGTTCGTGCCAGGAGGCCTTAATGGCGGCATGTGTGCTTCATCAGGGCCTTGCATGCTGTGGTAGCACAGCCTGGGCGCATCGGATTTGGGGGGCGGGGTTGGTATGGTGGGATTGCGAAGGGCGAGTCGAGCCGTGGGCGTGTGCGACTGCGATTGCAAGTGGGCGAGTGGGTGGGCGTGTGGGATTGTGGGCGCGTGGGCGAAGTTGCGTTGTGGTGGACTCTGGGGCGGCCCCTGACGAAACTCAGCCTGCGACACGGGCCAAACGGGCGGAAACCGACAAGTCTGACGGAGCCCCAAGATAGGCCAATCACGGAGCTTCGAGACCGACAACAGCGGGCCCGTTTCTGCTGACTTAGCAATGCCACGCCTGGGTCCCCGGCCCAGCCCAAACCCGCCAAGATTCCTTCAGACACTCTGACACACCCTCTCTCTGGCTTCGAATGGCGACTCTTATCGTCCGAAAGGGAACCACCACTCCACGACCAGCCCACAGTCAGACTCCTCGCCTGCCCTCCCTGCCTCGCTCGACTCGACGCCACAGCCAGCCCCATCAGTCACGATCTGCGATTGGCAGTCCTGCCCAGCGGGTCACACGCCCACACCCCGCTTCCCGTCCCGTGTCGACGACTCAAACTCTCCGTGAATTCTCCCACACCCCAGCCGCACCAACGTGCTGTGGGGATCCCTGAAGAGATCCACCCAGAAATAGACCTTGCATATGTCAATTGCTTCGCTTGAAGCTTAATCTCCCACGACACACTTCTCCCGCCCGACGATATCGCCATCTATATTCTGGCTTCAATACCTTGTGGCCCGGTCAATAATTCCCACAACGGGCACGCTATCAGATGCAACCCTTGAGATGATGTTATCCAGCGAAATCCACTGATTCGCTGGGAGATCTAAGGGCTGGGTCAAATGCAGAAGCTGTCCTGCCCCACAACTCCACCCGTACCGCTGCGCTTTGCTGTGCTGGTTTGGGACAGGAGTTCACAGGGATCTCGGGTCCGCTCAGAATATCTAGCACCCATGATTGTCCCGGCGGCACGCTTCAAGGTCTGGAACGTGCTCAATGGGCGCGGGATTCCGCAAGGATCTTCTAAACAATCGCCCGTAGGCCCATTGAACCAGGCGTCGGGATCTATACTTGTTCGGTTTTAACCCTCAGGAGAACAACCAAAAGACTCTCATGCCCTACGGCTTTATCAAAAGCAACAGCCCTCTTTCCACGAATGGGGCCAGAAGCTGCCGCAACAAAAGAGACGCGCTGAGAACTGTTCCAAGCGGAGCACAGATTTGGCGGCTCGCACTTGGCACGGCATCACATCTGTACAGCCCACGATGGGCTCGCCAACCTGCACTCCACCACCAGTGTGGTGTGTTCGCTAAGTCTTGCGATTGGGTGTCGCTAACAGTTGAACCACAACGTGGGAATAGTGTTCAAGTCCCGTTATCATCTCAAGTCTTCCGCGCCCTTTGAGTTTGGTTTGTATCATCCCAGCTGGGGGCACAACCAATGCCAGCGTCCGGGCAAAGCCTATGCTTCCAAACCCCGAAAGAGCTCTGGTGCTGGACACTCTGGCTCCCACAGCCCTCTCGTATGTTTGGGCAGCGGTCACACTCTAGTTTGTTTGGCCCGATCTCACCTGCTTAGGGTTTTTGATGCTGATCTCGCTGTTCGCAGCTGCTCGGTTGCACACCCAATCAGTGCCACCGAGGCCTGGACGCGGGATGAGATGCTCATTATGGTTTGGCCTGATATCTTGGTCCTATCCCGCTCCCAAGGGGCTGATCTTCCAAACGATCTCCGAGTGGCGGATGCAAGAGAAAATCATGACCGACGATTCGGGAGCGGGTGCCCTTGACACATCCGTATCCAAGTATACGATGCCCCTCAATGCTCCCGGAAGCGAACCCATCGACACGGAGGTGTCCGTTTGCTGACTGGCCATGTTTGGACCGATCTCTTGGTGATGCCATCACCCGCCCGTTGCCCATCCCACCGTCGTATGAGATCTTGCTGAAAGCCAATAACAATTGCGGCTCATTGTGCGAGTGGCTTGGTTTGGCCTGGAGTGAGGCTCGTGCCCCTTTTTCTCAACCGAGCATCGCAAAATTCGTTGCACCTGTATTGTTACCATCGCTCGGCGTTTTCCCGACTCATCGGCCCACAGAAGTCAAGCGTGATGGTTCAGACCCCAGTGCTTGCTAAGTCAAAGAGGCAACGCGGGAGGCCCGGGCACGATGTTTTCCAAACAGCTGTCAGGTGTCTGAATGCCTTCAGGGACGGCGTTTGGTTTCTGGCACGGCCCTTTGATGTTCCATTTTCCCCTTCGACTGGTCAGGCTTTTCATGATCATGACATTGCCCCGGGCCGGTCACTCGTTGTGACAGCTCAACCGCGAGTCACGCTCAGGTGGCGTAACACTCGATGAACTAACTATTGTAAACAGGGCTCAGGTCCACCTGCGACTAGCAGCATTGGACATATTGTCTCATCCCATTGTATCTTACTTACCCTCGGGTATGGAAGTGTATCATCAAGAGATGGCCGGTTAGGTAATACATCTAAGAAAGGATTTGTGACAGCTATGAGCATTATGTGAGCATCGAGTCAATGAGACAGGTCAGTGAGACCAGCCGGAAGTAATGCCGGGGAAGGCATACCCATTACTAGGCTTGATGACTAGATAGGTCTTAAACCTGTAGACGTATTTCTACCTTGTCAATAGTAGTTCTGCACATGGCCGGAATACTATTTTGGTGGGCAACATATTTTAGTTAAGAGACGGATTTGAATCTGACTTGCCAATGCTAGAAGTTTGTATCCCTCATGATTACTAGAACAGTGTGGACTCAGAAGCCCGTTTCAAAGTGCTTGGAGTTGGCAAAGTACAATAATCCCAAGGCCTTCCTTGGGTCTCCCCAGAATGACATTTTTATCCGTGTCTTGGTTGCGATATTTAGGTGCTCAGGTAAATACATTGCAGGGCTCCAGTAGAAAATTCAGATACTGGATTCCTCGTTGCGGCCCTTGATCATCTTCTTTACTGTTTCTATTTTGCATGTCCTGTGGATGAGTGAGTATGACACTTGATGGAGGGATAGCGAGCCCCAATCTTGAGCGACATCACTCCAGCAAAAATGCGGTGGTAGGCACAAGATCACACAATCCTGACTGCATCCTCCGCCTGGCTGACAGCGATTTCTTCAGGGGCAAGCGCACTATGCCTGCAGAGTGCAACTTGAAAATAACTCAGTGTTCTCAACCTTGGAAATACACTGGGACCAGTTCCTGCCTCAGGAAATGCCTGAGGTTGTGAATAGCATCTGTCGGATAAAAGTCTCTGAGTGCTGTCAAAGCCCTGAGGCAGCAGTCTTTGAACGAACACCATAAGATTGAGGTAAAGCAGCCAGATATCGAGACTGGGATTGAAGTAATCATCCATCGAGGAGCATGGTGAAATTTGGCGCAGTCAAGCCCTGTGTATGCTCGGGGGGCTCCTTAGACACCAGGGTGCTTCTGCCATGCATAATTTCTACCAGGCTCACCCTACATATCTTGAATTGCATGAAATTCTGTTGGGTCGAAGATCAGGTGGTATTCCCAAGACGTTAAAAGAAGATGCTCAAGTGCTCGCGATTGAGGCATTCTCTCTCCTGACATTGTGGAACTGGGAAAACCCACCGAGTGGATGGTGTCGTAGAGAGTCTCACATTTTCCTCGTTTGTTCCTTATTCCCGAAGCGAGCCTCATATTAGTCTCTGCGTGAACCCACATTTAGCATCTCCTGTTGCCTGGGAGAAAAATTGACGGGTTGCTCTGCCACAGGACCTGCTTGCTCGGTCACAACAGCAATGCAGGCAAAGAGTCTGTGGTCGGAGTGGATGAATTAACCTCTCATATTTGAACTGGTCCTGGCTTTTACCGGACGTTATCGTCAGACAAGAAGTCCGGGAGGGATCTCTTAGCCACTTTGTGTTTGCTAGCATCATCTCAAGCCCCTCCTTCTCCGGCCTTCTAGCCCAGCTGGTGGCCGAAGAACGTGGCCTCCCTATCCGAAAGCAAGTCTCTGAAAGAATAAGCCTGTAGAGGTTCTGGTGCCTAGAAGATATTCAGTGTGAGTTTCCCAGAGTCCCAGTGATTCATAGGCATGAGAGAAATAGGATGCCTGTGGGAATAGGGGCAAGCGCAATGCAATCACTTATAGGGTCACGTGACTAATCCATAGGTATATAGCGGAGGTCTAGCCTTCTACCTTCTAGGTATAGGCTCTTCCTCCTAACATACTAATTAAACAATACAACCACAACCCTTATATATATATAAGACCTATACTAACACTAATTAGTACTTACTTTAGGTAGTAAGTATAGATAGTAGAGTATAAAGAGATAGATAACTACTTTAATAGCTAGATTTTTTATAAGTTTTTAAATAAAGTAACTATATTAATATTATAGGTTTTACTAAATTTATTATAGTAGTAATACTATAATAAATTATATAATAATAATATAGCTAGATATATATTAATAGAGTTTTTATATTAGAATTATATAAGTATTTATTATACTTTAAAGAACTACTAGGTTTATTTAGACTTAAGATAAAAGTAGAACTTTTTATTACTAATCCCTCCTCCTATACTTTTAATAAATACCTTATAGAATACTATAGTTATTTATAAGACTTAAAATATATAGTATTCTTTTATTAATAAACTTTTTCTATATTTAAAATAATATTTAAAATAAGTAATAATTTATAACTTTATTTTTAAAGACTAATAGTATAATAATAAATAATATATTTAACCTTATTAAGCCTTTAATTTACCTAACTTTAATATTAAAATAAATACTTAAATATATTATAATAATTAATATATTATCTAATAAAATTTAGTTAGCTTATTAAAACTAGAGTAACTACTATTATAACTATAACTATAAATTATAACTATAATAATACTTTATTTTACTCTATTCCCCTTTACTCTTACTTTTAATAATATTTATACTAATAATATAACTATAATACTAATAATACTAGTATAGTTAGATTTACTTTTAAATTCTTTTATACTACCTTTTATTAATCTATTTACTTTAATTATTTATAAAAGTATAGCTTTTAAACTAAATACTAATTATAATACTTTTTTATAAGTTAATCTATAATAACTTATTCTTTACTTATAATTAAATTAAATCTTATAATTTTAACTTATAAAGTAATATACTTTTAATAAAAAATACTAATATAACTTACTTTTTTATATAAGTTATATTTTATATTAAAATATACTTTAAAATAAACTTTAATAAAGTTTATTATAAATACTTTAAAGACTTTAATAGATAAACTATAAAGATATTTTAAAGTATTAATAAGAATATCTTAAAGGAACTTAAAAAAATATTATAAATAAAGTAAATTTATATTAAAACTTATAATCTTTTATATATAATTATACTTATAAATATACTTACTACTTATTTATTTTTTAAAGAACTTAATAAGGTAATACTATTTTTCTAAAATAGAGATAAACTTTACTAACGTAGTTAATTAGTAAGTGGCGGATATTAGTAAGTAGCGGATTTTTATAATATTTACTATCTTTTATTAACCCTAGTACTTACCTAGTATAATTAATCTAATAAAAGTTAGTATTAACTAGTATTAACTACTTTAATAACTTTATTTTTAATTAATTTAGTTAATTTAAAGGGGTTAGTATAAGTATAGTACTATTTTATAATAGGTAACTTTTAGTAGGAAATATATATTTTATACTAATTAGTACTAATTATACTATTAAAAATGCGGTCTATAGTAAATTAACTAAATATATATATTAATATTAATTAGTATTAACTAATTTAAAAAAAATATAATTTATTTAAAATTTAGTTAATTAAAGTCCTTTATATCTTTTTTATAAATTCTTATATTATACCTAGTTTTACTATAGTTACTATACTATTATTTAATTAGTCTATTATAGACTAACTCTTTAGCCTTACTACTTATTTTACTAGTTAACTACTTTCTCTTTTATTTCTTTTAAATAAAAGCTTAGAATTCTTTAATAGTAAGTACTCTTTTAAGTTATACCTAAGTTCTTTTAACCTTCTAGTATTTAGTAAGTATTATATTAGCCTCCTTAAAAGTATAGACCTAATCTTTTAAAATAATTAATTTATATACTATTATTTATATACCTTTTACTATTTAGTTAATAGCTTTTATAATTAATATAGGGGAGCTCCTTTAATAAATAAAGATTTTACCCTTAATAAAACTTAATTACTAAATAGTTTATTAGATATTTAATAGTATCTAAGACTTTTATTTTAAAGGAAAAATAGAGAGGGATTATATTAGAGTTTATAGGTAAATATTAAGTTTAGAAATTATAGAGTTAGGGTTTTAAAGGGTAATTCTAGCTTCTCTAAATATAGACTTAATATTTTCTACTATAAAAGTTTTATTATAAGCTATTTAAAATATAAGAAAAACTTTAAACTTAGTAATATAATTAATAAAGGTTTAAATAAAAAGATTAATTTAGTTACTATATATATACTTTAAGGGTAAATATAATATAATATTTAGTAGCTAAAGTAAGTAAGATAAATATAATAGTATATTAATAGTAATAATCTTATTATCCTTATAATATTAGTTAAACTTAGTTAATATATAGCTTTTATAACTATCTATAATTAATATTTAGTAATTAATATTTCTTTT
>JUJX01000039.1:21469-178721 GCA_000800745.1 Diaporthe longicolla
TAGCTACTATAGCTACTATAGTACTTATAGTCTAAGAAGTACTAGTTATTATCTTTATACTCCTTATTATAGCTAACTTTACCTATATAGAAAGCTTAATATCTAGTTAGCTATTAACTCTTATAAGCTTAAATTAAAGTATATAGACTAAAATAAAGCTACTTAGTTAATTATAGTAGGTTAAATAGAGCTATAGTAAACTCTAATATA
The DNA here is from genome assembly GCA_000800745.1 of Diaporthe longicolla. NCBI lineage: Eukaryota > Fungi > Ascomycota > Sordariomycetes > Diaporthales > Diaporthaceae > Diaporthe > Diaporthe longicolla. The sequence goes on from JUJX01000039.1 coordinate 21,680, forward strand.
CCCTTAATTACATATAGTATATTATCTCGCATAGGCTAATCGCTATAAGTTTAATATTTAAGAGCTTAATAGTAGATAGATAACTTATTAATTAATAGCTAAAGGATTTATATATAGTCTTTATTAGGGTACTCTTACTAAAGCTTAACGAATATTAGTATAGTTTAGTCTATATAGTAGTCCTAATAATTTATATAGTTATTAAAGTAAGTCTTAATCTTTAAATATACTATTCTAAATAAGTTATCCTACTTAATATATTATATATAATAGGTCTTTGCTCTTCCCTTTAAGATATAGAAGAATACTATTTTAAATTAGTGTGGGCTAATACTTATATTCTTATAGATAGTAAAGAATAACCTTATCTTATTATTAAATATATTATATAGATTACTAGTATATATATCTTTATCTTTATAATATTTATTAAAGTTTATAATTATTTATATATTAATTATTAAGTTCTTTATCTCTACTAATAGGAGTATAGAGTATATATTATATACTTTAGGTTATCTAGTAGGTTACTTAAGGTTAATAGGGTTCTTAGGAGTACCCTTACTATTATTAGGTGGAGCGGGAGGCTTACTATTAGGGGGATTAGGTAGTTTAGTAGTACCTTCTTCCTCCTTAATACTACTATTAGTTAAGAGATTAATAGGTTAGTTTATAATACCCTTCTTTAAGGGGTCTTTATAAGATCTATAAATTATCTTACTATAATAGAGTTTATCTCTATTTTAAAAGAATAGTATTATACTATTAGGTTCCTTAGGGAATAAATAAGTAGTAAGTATATTTATAAGTATAGTTATATATAAGAGATTATAAGCTCTAGTATAGATTTACTTTACCTAAAATATCTTTTTAAGTTCCCTTAAGATATCTTTATTAATACTTTAGAATATCTCTATAGTCTATCCTTAGAAGTCCTTAAAGTACTTATAATAGACTTTATTAAAGTCTATCTTAAGGTATACTTTAATATAGAATATAACTTATATAAGGAGGTGTGTTATATTAGTATCCTCTATTAAGGGTATACTACTTTATTAGTTAAGATTATAAGACTTAACTTAATTATAAGTAAAGTATAAGCTATTATAGATTAACTTATAGGAGGGTACTATAATTAGTAATTAAATTAAGAGCTATACTCTCTTAGGTAATTAAGGTAAATAGGTTAATAAAAGGTGGTATAAGGGGATTTAGGGGTAAATCTAGCTATACTAGTGTTGTTAGTGCTGTAGTTGTATTATTGGTGTAGGCGCTGCTGAAAGTGGGAGTGGAGGGGAATGGGGTGGAATGGAGTGTTGCTGTGGCTGTAGTCTGTAGTCTGTAGTTGTAGTTGTAGTAGTAGTTAGCCTGGTTTTAGTAGGCTAACTGAACTCTGCTAGGTAGTGTATTAGTTGTTATAATGGATCTAAGTGCCTGTTTTAGTGTTGAAGTTAGGTGAATTAGGGGCTTAGTAGGGTTAAATATATTATTTATTATTATACTACTAGTCTTTAAGGATAAAGTTATAGCTTATTACCTATCTTAGGCATTGTTCTAAATATAGAAGAAGAAGCTTATTAATAAGAGAATACTATATATCTTAAGTCCTATAGATAACTATAGTATTCTATAAGGTATTTACTAGAAGTATAGAAGGAGGGATTAGTAATAAGAAGTTCTACCTTTATCTTAAGTCTAAGTAGATCTAGTAGTTCTTTAAGGTATAATAGATACTTATACAATTCTAATATAAGAACTCTATTAATATATATCTAGCTATATTATTATTACACGATTTATTATAGTATTACTACTATAATAAATTTAGTAGAACCTATAGTGTTAGTATAGCTGCTTTACCTAAGGACTTATAAAGAATCTAGCTATTAAAGTAGTTATCTATCTCTTTATACCTTACTATCTGTGTTTACTACCTAAAGTAAGCACTAATTAGTGTTAGTATAGGTCTTATATATATATAAGGGTTGTGGTTATATTACTTAATTAGTATGTTAGGAGGAAGAGCCTGTGCCTAGAAGGTAGAAGGCTAGATCTCTACTATATACCTATAGATTAGTTATATAACCCTATAAGTTATTATATTACACTTACCCCTATTCCTATATATATACTAATAATTTAATATTTTATTAAATATTAATACTTAATAGAATTTATTATATAAAATAATAAATATAGTATTAGACTTTAAAAACTTTATTAATTAACTATTTAAAAACTTTAATTATAATTTTTTAAAAGAATAAAATATATATAATAAAGAGTAGAATTAAATTAAAGATTTAAAGAATATATTATAAGCTTTTTATAAGCTTACTATTATTTTTTAAAGAAGAAAATACTTTATATTAAATTTAGTTTTACTATTTATTAAAAAGATATATATAATATTAATAGACTTAAAATAATTATATATTAATAAAAAAAATAGAAGTTTTAAAGATAATATAAGTATATTTATTAATTAATAATTATAATAATTTAAACTAATATTTATTATTTAAGTTTTATTATACCTTTATTTATTATACTTTAAAAAGGCTATTACTACTAGATTAATTAAATTAAATAACTATTTTCTAACTAATTTTATATAAAATAATATATTTATTAAAAAGTATAAAGTTTAAATATTTATAATACTATTAGATCCTTAAAATAATATAATATATATATAAGAAATACTAAATATACTTTAAAAGTCTATTATTTATATTAAAGAACTAATAATAGAAGAATTAAAAAAGTTAGTATTAAACTTATATTATTATATTTATTAAATATATTATATACTAACTTTATATAGGATATATAAAAAGATATTAAATAATAAAAGAAAAGGAAAAGAATCTAAAATCTTACCTAATTCTTTTATAATACCTATAATAAATATATTAATAGATTTAACTTAACCTCCTATTTTACCTAAAAAATATAAGGATAAAAAACTTAAAGAAAAGTCTATATTAAGCTTAATTTTTATATTAAGTAATATAGAAGATATAAATACTAAATATAATTTAAAAGTAAAAATATATAAATATTTTAAAGAGGCTTAAAAGCTATTTAATATAAGTAATTTTAATACTATTTATTATAATATATAGTAAATATTATATTAATTAAAGATTATATTAGCTTAATATTTTAAAATAGTAGGAAGTTAATAAAATATCTTACCTAAATTTATTAATTTTAGCTTTTAAATATTTAAATATTCTAATAACCTTTATAGTAATAGAGGGTAATTTTAATAGTAGTATAAATATTATTACTAATAGATATATAAATTTATAATATATTATTAGAAAAGAATTAATATTAAGTATTAATAAGTTAGCTACCCTAGTAAGCTAACTACTTTTCTACTAACTACTCCTATCTATCTTTCTTATACGTTTTTTTATACTATATTATATAATAAGTAAAATAAAAGAAAGTAAAATATCTAATTTATTATCTAAGCTATTAAATCTAACCTAAAACTAAGTATTTAATATATAGTAAAGAAATACTATATCCTTTATTCTACTATCTAAGATAGAATAGCTAGCTAAACTATATAATATAATACCTACCCTAATAATAAAAGATTAATAAAAATAGAAGAGAAGGTATTTATTTAATATATACTTAACTAGGATTTATAAAGATATTTACTTATCTTTAAAAATATAAAAGATATAGTAAATTCCCTACTCTATAACTATAGTAGTAGTATTATTAAGATTAACTAAGTAGAAAGACTTATTCTATTAGAACTATATTTTAAAATATATATTAATTATATATATAACTATTAGAGGGTTTTATATAAAGATTTTAATATTATAAATATATAGTTTAACCTTATATCTAATATATATAATAAATATAGAATCTAAGATTATAATATATATAACTTTAATAAGTTAAGCTTTATAATAGGTATTAGATTACTTAAAATAATAGTTATATATTCTAATTAGTAAGGATAAGTAAAATAAATATAGTTTAAGAACTAGTAATAGGTAATAGCTATTAAATTAATTAGTAGGGATAAATAATATAGATTACTATTCTTAATTATTAAAGCTAAGATATACTTTATAAGCTAATATACTAAAGGTAGCTTTTTAGATAACTAGGTAATTAATATAAACTTAAATAAATAAATAACTAATTAAATTACTATAGAATAGATTAAGTATTTTAAAAAAATATATTATACTATATATAAAGAGTTTTCACTAGCTATTAATCCTTAATAAGTATAGGAGCTACTATTCTATAGATTTTATATAATATTATAAGTCTAAGAATATTATTACTCTTTATATACCTCCTTATTTATCTTATCTACTTTAGCTACTTAATATTAGGTATTTTAGTTTATTAAAGTAAGTATATAGTATAGAAATCTACTAGTTTAATAAAACTTAGATTATATATATTAATAAAACTAAGTTCTTTCTTACCTTCTATACTATATATAATAAGGCTTTTAAGTTAGAAACTATTAAGGGAGCTTTTAAAAGTATAAGTCTAATCCTATTTAATTAAAAAGCTATACTTTCTAAGCTAGATATTAAGATTTAGATACTAATAATATAGTTAGGCTCCCTAATACTACCTATACTTTAGGTCTTTTAAATACTATATAATTTAATATAAGTAGTTTTTTAATTAACTCTAATTAAAGACTATATCTTTTATTATTAAGGAAGCTCCCTAATACTAATTTTAGCTATAGTTAACTAGTTAATAAAGAGTATATAGTTATTAGCCTATATAGTTATACTCTTAACCTAAGAGATTAATAACTTTTAAGCTATAAATATAGTACTTTCTAAATATTAGAAGGCTAAAAAATATATATATAGAATAGAAGGGTACTTACTATATAATAGGCTAGGGAGATAATAAATAAAAAGGAAAAGGGGAAGTAGTTAGTTAGTAAAATAAGTAGTAGTGCTAAGAAGGTAGTCTATAGTAGACTACTAAAAAGATAATATAGTAACTATAGTAAAACTAGGTATAATATATAAACCTATAAGAAAGATATAGAATTATCTATAGATTCTAATTTTAATTAAATTTAATTAATTTTTTTTAGTTATAATATTATAATTTAAGTTATTATACTATTAGTACTAAAAAGTAGCTAACTTATTAATACTTAAGATTATTAGTATTAAAATATATTAAAAATAAGAAAAAACTATTAAGGATTAAAAAATACTTAAATTTAAAAGTAAAATTAAATATAAATATATTAGAAATAGAGTTAGAAAAAGAGGATAATAGTAATTAATATTAATATTTAAGTAGATAGTTTTTTAATAAAAGAAATTAAATTTTTAATTATTTTTATATATATAGTATTTATATATTATATAAATATAAAATATATATATATATATATATATATATATAGTTATAACTCTATTTAAGTATTATTATTTCTTTTTATTTTTTTTAAAATAAATAAATACCTATTTAAGTATTTAAATAAGTTTTTAAATAGATATTTAAATAGGTATTTAAATAAGTAATTAAATAAATAATTAAATAAATAGTTAGATAAATAGTTAAATAAGTAGTTAGATAAATAATTAAATAAGTAGTTAAATAAATAGTTAGATAAATAATTAAATAAATAATTAGATAAATAATTATATAAATACTTATTTAAATATTTAAATAGGTATTTAAATAAGTAATTAGATAAGTAGTTAAATAATTAGTTAGATAAATAATTAAATATATAAAAGAATTTACTTTTAAAAATAAAACCTTAGATTTTAGTTAGTTAATATCTTAGTTAGTTAGTATTTTTATTAACTAACTAAGGTTTTATTTCTAAAAATAAAGTTTATTATTAAAAAACTAAGGTTTTATTTCTAAAAATAAAGTTTATTTCTAAGAATAAAGTTTATTTCTAAAAATAATTTTTTTTAATAACTATAGTACTAAATTTAATAAGTTAGTAAATACTAGCCTAGTTTTAGTTAACGCCTAAAAAGTGCTAACTAATTTAGTACTAACTAAGGCCTTACTATAGTTAGTTTTAGTTAAGGCTTTAGCTAAACTAAAGTACTAAATTTAATGCCCTGGTGCTAGCTAAGCTCAGAAGTCTCTAAAGCAAGTTTTGAGGCTAATACTGCAAATGTCATCCCTGGAATTTACCCGGCACCTATGAAATCTAGAGGAATTTAAATATCACCGGGGAATCGCTACCGAGCAAGAAAAGAGACGGCATGACTTAGGGTCATCGTTGTGCATCAACCACTTTGGTCTGGAATGTGCACAAAAACTCGTCATGGATAATTAATGCTTCACATAAGCAGAGCACAGAGTAAATAGTTCGGCATTAGCCAAGTGTCGTTCATAGACATTTGAACTCCCTCGTTGAGGCATGGCGATTTACAGCCATGTTGTACACCTCAACTGTATTCTCCTTTGCCTAAAGGCCTTCAAGGTTGACAGCCGAATCGTCATTTTGTAGATGCCGTATCAGAAGAGCATACAGGTATTGTGTCGATAATCGAAGTTTAGTGACTAACAGCTTGTTTGCAATAGGTTGGTAACGAAAATATGAGGCATGTACATGACTTGGCGAATATAAATTCAAGGACGTGTTATGTGTGCAAGGTGACTGCTACGACTTGGCAACTATTCAGCATTTTCAATCTCCAATCTCCAAACATACCTTAACTTTACGTTCCGGTAATGCATGGACAAAATTCATCCGAAATCCACCAAGCTCACCCAGTACCTGAATGTGTCCACAGTAGAAATCAAGGATACCTGGATTTTTGCCATTGGCCGTGGAGACCTCCAAGAGCTGGCCGCACAGCTAACAAGCCGAATCCGAGTGGGGGCAACACCAGATCGACGGGGTTGCCTCCAGCCGAGCTCCGCCCCTGTCTGTTGCGTCACCGATAGAGTGGCTGGGGTTGCCCCCAAGAGACAGCAGGTTGGCTGGTATGCCTCATGTCCGCGACATATCCGCAGCATCTACACAGGTTGTGTTCCTGACCAGGAGAATACATGTGTGGGCTGTCCATTCATTTTTGCATTATAGAATGAGCCAAAATCGCATGCAGACATAGTACCGGATTGTCAATGCCAGTCAATGCGAGTAAAGATGGGACAAGCCGGCTTATCGATAGTCAGAGGTCAGTGGTGAGTACCTCTGCCAGTGCGACGAGGTACAGGGGCATTGGTGGCGGGATGGCATGTGACAGAGGTAGTGCCTGCGTAGCTGTTGTGTACTTCGTACATGTCCCGTCCCCGAGACGGATCCAAGCTCCCCCAGTCACTGCAAGTGGGCTGCCTGTTCCTAGCTTGCTTGACTTGACTTGACCTGACTTGGTTCGCTCCAGCCCAGGGAATGGCATCGTTCAGTTGCGAAACATAGCAGCATCCTCACAGCCTCCGGCCAGGCTTCATTGTATCACCGGAACCAAGTGCCTGCATCACTGGCTTGTTGTGTGACCTCTGACGACTCTCTGTACGATTCTCACCCTGTCAGGTCTACTTACCTCCCACGCTCCTACGGTCCCTCTGATAACCCCTCACTCAACCACCTACCAACAGACTCCAACCAGTGCAATTCCACCCCTCGCTATAACTATTGCAAGTCGACCAGTTGCTGCTGGCCCTCCCAACAGCCTCTCATCCAGGCGGGAACCTTCCGGAACCTTCGACGTCCCGGCCCTCCGATCGTTCTGTCGCGCAGAACGGCCGCCCTAGTTCCGAGTTACGTGGCGGCGTCAGCCAGTCGAACACCCTTTGTCCATGAGACCCTCGTCGCCTGAGGCCGCCGCTTAAGAGATGGTGACGCGCAAGCCGCTGCCGGACAATGCTGTTGTCCACCCGGGCATTGTGCCGAGCCCAAACACAGACGCTGACCCCCAAACCGCTGCCAAGTCTCAGGCTGTTTCTGGCCAGAGACCTGTCGACGATGCTGCGGATATCTCAGACACCGATAGTTGGGAGCGGGATACCGACAGCGAAGACGAAGAAGACGGACCATCTCATTTACAGCACGACCAACCGAAAGACAAGGGAATCGCGGTAGCAGAGAATGGTGATGTGGCAGGAAAGGACAACGGTGGCGGTCCCAGTGTACTGCAGCCAGCTACGACAGGAGATTCGGTCCAGCCGTTAACGCCGATGGCCGACGGGACAGGAGAAACGAATCCTTTCAGGAGAAAGATGTCGCAGTCGAATGGACAGCGCGGTACCCCGGTGCCGCCAACACCCAGCGAAACGCCCCCAGTACCTCCAACAGACGCCTTTGCGAAACTGGATCTCGACGAGACGAGCACAAATCCCTGGCAGCCTGCGCTAGGTGATCAGAAGTCCCTGGCGCCGCCAACAATCGCGACTACGACAGAGCAAGACCCGGACCAGCAAGTATGGGCGTCCCAAGTGCCGTCCAGAGCAGCGTCAACAGGCCCAGCCTCAAACTCTCCAGCATTACAGTCACCTACTCCTGAGGAGAAGGGCACATGGGGCGATGATGTTCCAGAGAAATCCTCTATCGCTGTCCCTCCATCTTTCAGAACGTCTCTCGAGGATCAGACGCTGGAACAGGACAGCCATGCTTGGGATGACGTGGCGACCTTGGACAAAGGCAAAGCCCCTGAGAAGGCCCCTCTAGCCCCCGAAACTGTATCGGGGAGCTCGCGTGAAGCCGAAGGCAGTCTCATCGACATAGGACACGAGCCCGGTCCTGATCCCTCAGGGGGACCATCACAATCCTCCGCGCAGTCCGAGGAAGCCGCACCTAGGTTGCCCCCCAGGCAGTCAGAGAAAGCCCCGACCTTGCTTCCTGCAGCGCCCGTCTCCGCGAAAACGGAAACATACCAGATCAAGAACATCACCTGGCATGATGCCAATGCAGTCAATACCACGCGCAAATCTCCAATACTCGTGCAGAATGCAAATGGTCCTTGTCCGCTCATGGCGCTCGTTAATGCTCTCACTCTGACGACTCCTGCCGACGCAGGCGATGCGGTCCTCGTCAACACACTGAAGACAAGAGAACAGATCAGCCTCGACCTTCTACTCAACGCTGTTTTTGATGAGCTCATGTCTGAGCGGAGAATAACTCCCGATATGTCTTTGCCCGATATTACCGAGCTCTACGAATTTCTGAAAGGCCTACACACTGGGATGAACGTCAATCCCAGGTTCATCCCCACGGAAGAGACAGAGAAGGCCTTCAAAAGAACTTCTTTAACCCACCTTCACCCTACCGAGAGAGGTGAACTGATCCCGGGCACTTTCGAGGATACGAAAGAAATGTCGTTTTACAGAACCTTCCGGATACCACTTATTCATGGGTGGCTGCCACCACAGTCGGAACCTGTGTATGAGGCTTTGAAACGCCATGCCGAGTCGTATGAGGATGCTCAAAACATTCTTTTCAGAGAAGAAGAGTTGGAAGACAAGCTCAGCAACACTTCTGGGGCGGGCCTCTCTGAGGAGGAGCAGGGCATCTACCAGGACATTCTGAGCATCAAGGCTTTCCTCTATTCTGCCGCGACACAGCTGACGACATGGGGCCTCGAGGTTATTACCAAGGCAATGCGCCCCGGCTCTGTCGCGATTCTCTTCAGGAACGACCATTTCTCTACTCTATATCGGCACCCACAAACTCTGCAGATGTTCGCGCTTGTCACCGACGCTGGCTATGCGGGACACGATGAGATTGTTTGGGAGTCCTTGGTAGATGTTAATGGCGAGAACTCCGAGTTCTTCTCCGGCGATTTCCTTGTGGTTGGTGGCCCAGCGCAAAGCGAAGAGTATGCGGCATCGGCAAGCGCGTCCGCATCAAACAAACCACAAGAATGGACGACTGTGCAGAGAAAAGGAGGGAAGAAGTCTGAAGTCGAAGCACCTCCGATGTCGCCCAAGGAGCAGGAGGACCGCGACTTGGCACTGGCTCTGCAGCTCCAAGAGGAAGAAGACCAACGCCACCGTTCAGAGCAAGCCCAGCGCCGCAGGGAGACCCAGCTCTCCGAGCAGTTCATCGAACAGCAAGCAGTGCGACAAGGTCCTGTAGGCCTCCGACAAACCAATAGCAACAGTAATGGGAACAATGGCAGTGGCAACAATAATAACAACAACAACGTGCCCGTCACCACAGGCCGTCGTCCGTCGACTGCCAGAGGTGGTGCCGCTGCCACCCCCAGCCGCGGAGGAGCGCAGAATTCTTCGCCTCGACCAGCTCAGCAGCAAGTGCGCCCACTCGTCCCGCCCGTCTTGCGCTCGCGAGGGGTCAGCCGCCCTGCTGACGAAGGCAACGATGATGCACCACCATCATACGAGGACGCTGCTCGACAAAGTCCGTACCTTCCACCCGCCGGACACCCGAGTCATCACGCATCGAGTTCAACACCTTCGGTAGCCAGTACCGCCACGCAGGGTATGAACAATCCGAGGTTGCCTGGCTCACGAGCACCGGGAGTTGCATCTGGATCGAGTCCTGGAGGGCAGTCCTCCGGCGCGTACCGGAGACCGTCAAACGCAGCATTCAGACAGGGAGTCCCTCCTACTGCCGCTGGAGGTGGTAGTAGGGATAAGGACTGTGTCGTTATGTAGGGACGTAATGGGGGCACGCAGAGGAAGACGAGCCAGGGTAAAGAGCGGAATCTCAGGTCCGACATCCACGAAATGCGTGAGCACTGGCGATCTATCAGGCGGAAGGGTTCATCCTCAGGCTCTAAAGAGACTTGAGTATCCGCTGGTGAACATGATGGGCTGATAATCTGTGTCAGGCACAATATGCTGCCTGTGCAGTAAGGCAAGCAGCAACAAAATCCAGGAGGGGGAAAGGGCATGCGCGGCGTTCAAGGGGTTCAGGTTGGGGTCTCGGTCGGCTCCATGACTACATAGCAACATTCTTTAATGCGGCCTTCCGCCGGCGGCATCCTATCGTAGCATTGTTACTCGAAATCGATTGAAAGCATCTCTCAGGCGTAGGCCATCCGGACCAAAGGAAGAGGGAATGCCATACTCCTCCCGTTACCTCGTCCCCTTTCCTTTGCCGTTCTACTCGGCTCATAGCCTCCCTAGTCTACGACCGGCAGTGGCTCGTCACTGATGAACTGATTTCGACAAGGTAACAATGATGGTGCCGCAAGTGGTTCCTTCGGCAAATCCGGCAATCATTTAGAGGTCTATCTATTACTAGGTCTGACAAAGTATGACCGGTCTTTCGGGCCACCTGCGAGTTTCGCCGGTCTAATTCATGGCTTGCCAATACGTGTCAGGCTTTTCTGCTAGACTCATTTGGTATTTCTCAGAAGGGCTTTGAATTGGTATGTGCGATGGCACTGGTGCGGAAGCTTGGGAGACAAGTATTGCCACGATGAATGAAGTTAAGAGCCGCTTTGTCCTGTTCAGACCTATGCCTCATTGCCACCATCACAATTGTGATCACTTTATTTTCGCTCCGCAAGCCTGTCACAGGCCTTAAGGAATTCGAGCTCTCGTTGGCAGCGTTATTGACGGCATGATCCGCCTGTGTTTGTGGGATCGGAAATTCGCACCCGTGAAAAAAAAGGGTATACCCATACAAGCCCAAGTACGTAGATACAAATATATATCTTATAAGAGCTAGAGAAGACCAGGATGACTTTAATAAAATTAAATCACTTATATCAACACGAAACCGGGTATTCTACAAGAGGCTATCATATAGGAAGTTATCTTATTTGGCTCCGGTGTACCCTCCAGTTTTGTGGGTACAAATCTCCGACATCTTCTATGTCACCAGAACAGCATGTGACATCAACAGCGAGCGCCTAGGCAGCTCGTGTCCCGCCTCTGGCCGCTGATATTATCGAAGCGGTTACTTAAACTTCTAAGTTGGGAGGCCCATCAGTGTGCCGTTACGCACGGTAGAAGTGTCCAGGCGAGACCAAAACAAGGCAATTGTCCTGCTGATCATGGTCCAGTAAGGTCATGAAATCAGCCGAGAATAATGACGTGGGCCTTAGACATGGCAGGGTAGAATTTGAAGAAGCCGGAGTTCTTACTAACACGGCGAAAATGGACAAGGATACAATATTATTCTTGAGGCGATTCAGAAAACTCCCGGCGCAGACGCTAAGGCCCCGAACAATGCCTCCTTTGAGGAGCCAGTCAGGACTCAGGTATCCGTACTATTCTCGAAGTGACCCGACCGAAACCTTCTCGAAGACCTCTAGCCCGACCATACGGTCATGTGATATGTCTCTCGTCTCGCACCGCCATGAGAAGAGCGAGACAAAGCTTCGCTAGCGCGCACATGGCACCTGTCAAGCCCTGAGGCTAACGGTCCGAACATCAACGCTAGACTTTTGAGAAGGCCGCCAGAAGAGTCACGGAGGCGGCTGTGTCTCAGCGGACTGATGCCGGGCAAGGGCCGCTCTTTCTGGGGAACCCGAGGTTGTCTGCTCATTGGCTCGTCTTGACTTGGTGATGCCCTCGATACTGACCAGTATTTTCGTGATAGCATGAGCGGCCTCCGCAATGACGTCCATCGCCTCCTCTTTCTTCTCACGAGATGGATCCTCGAAAATGTCTAGAAGGGGGATAGAAGGTATCGAAGATGTCTATTTAAGAACGAGTCTCCCCGCTGCTAATGATCGTTTGCATCAATGAATTTCTCCCAAAGAATCACTGCAAATTTATAACCCTCTACTGAAGGCCTCTACTGAAGAATACCTTGAAGAAACACATAAATCATCTCGAGAGACTAGCTGTCCAAGATGCACTTCAAAATCATCCCCATCGTGGTCGCTGTCCTGGCGCCTCACCTCACGGTCTCAACACCCATTGCGTCGCCGAGAGGTGGAGGTGGGGCCGTTGGTGGCAGTTCTGGTAGCAGTTCTGGTGCCAGCTCTGGTGGCGGCGGACGTGGAAGCTTTGGAGGAGGAGGAGGTTACACAGGCGGGAGCTACGGCGGAGGAGGAGGCTACAAAGGTGGGAGCTATGGCGGAGGCTCTACCTCGTCCTCGTCTGGGCGCGGCAGCAGCTTCGCAGCCGGGGCCGCTACTGGCTATATCGGCGGCATCTGGTACGTGCCCTGTCCCCCGTGTTACTATAACTGCTTTCCCCAAGAAATATTAACATCCACGCAGGGTCGGCTATGGTCCTTACTACGGCGGAGGAGGAAGTGCCAGTAGCAGTTCGTCCTACGAGCCACCCCCGGCCGACTGCGTCGTGGCCAAGGCCGTGAATAAAGAGCTCAAGCCGAGCGTGGACTGCTTCTACTCCTGGGAGCACTGGCACGAGGACAACTTCCTCTTCTACGTGATCCGTATCACTCCCACCGGCCAGAACAGCGCTGGATGGGCCAAGGGCGTGCGGGACAACATCAAGGGAGAGGTACGTTTGAATAAGCCACACAGTTGTGAAATTCATCATGCGGTCATTTACATTTTGACTAATGCGGAAAACAAGTGCGGCAAAAATCACATTGATTGGGACTCCAGGGAAGTTCGCCGCTTGCACAACGCCAACGAGCAGTTCGGAGAAGACCGCAAGATCAACGGCACCACCTTTCACGGCCTCGAGATGACCGTCCTCCTGGACAAGTGGACCCCGAAAGAGGACGAGAAGAGCTGTGTCGCCGCGGCTATCAAGAAGGCCTCGTGTGGTGTTGATCTGTCCTTCGTCAACGGGTCGTGCTACCGGAAGCCAGGAACTTTGCTTGTGCCTATCACCATCAACGGTGAGACTTGAGGGCTGGCATGAAGGCTGCTGGGGCCAGTGTGTTGGGATTCGCTATGATTGGGTTGATTTTTGATCCAGCAAAGACCTTACTGTTGCTTCCACATTTCAAGAAATAAGCCGAAGACTTCACTCTCGAACAGATCTGTACGGGTGTTTATGCTTCATACTTATTAGTAGAGTAACTCAATACCCAAATAGATACGCAGGTTGTTAAATATCGAAACGCAGAACCTACATCATGGAAAACTTTGAAACCCACGAGCATAGTCAAACTCCCTCATCACCCACTAACATCCTTGTTGATGCCCGGGTGTGGATTGGACCAAGAATCAAAGCCCTTCGCCTCCTGACTCACATCGTTCAAGCCGTATGCATAGGCGCCATCGTCGTGTACGGTTGTCCGCCTCATATCCCTCTTGAACCGCGCCTCAAACGGTCCCCCGGTGGCCCTGTGCAAGACCGCCCGATTGTCCCAGATGATCATATCCCCAGGCGCTTCCCAGCCCACAGACGTGACATACTTAGGCTGAGTGACGTGGTCATACAGCCTCTTGATCAACTTGGTCGACTCGGACTTATCCATTCCTTCAACGTAGCACAGGTGTGCACCCACATACAGACTCATCCTCTCAGACGGTTCGTGCACCTGCGCCATCCTATGCCGGGCGATCGGCCCGGCCTCCGGATCCAAGTCCTTGAAGTACTCCGGGTCCGCAAGCTTGCGCGAATGCGAAATAGAATGCGCCCCCACAAGCCCCTTATCCCCACCCGCACCGAGCAACTTCGCCCGTGTCTCCTGGTCCAGTTCGTCCCATGCCGTACGGGCGTCCGCGAACTCGGTGTTCCCACCCTCGCCGGATGGTGGGATGATCACGGCTCGCAGCAGTGAGTACGAGGAGCGCCGCGGGTTGAAGCTGCTGTCGACGTGGAAGAGGGCGTTGCCCTTGTTGTAGTGCGCGCGGGGGTGGTCGGCGGGGACGATCTCGCCCTCGGCGTCGAGGTTGCCCGCGTCGAAAAGCTCGAGGTGCTCGTAGCGGAGCTTGCGGCCCGGCGTGAGGTACCGCTTGATGTTGTCGAGCTCGCCGAGTTTCCTGCTGAAGGCGACGTGGGTGTCGTCTGTCAGGCCGGTGCGGCGGAAGACCACGAAGCCGTACTGTGTCATGGTTAGAAAATGCTGATCAGGTATTGAAGTCTGGCATGATATTCTGGTGGTCATTGTTTAAAAAAGAGAATGAGCCAGGGAGATGTTCTCATATTTCGTCATGTCCCGTGTCAGTTGGCCCTCCACTCTATCCTCTTCATGCCCCCTGGCAGTTGGTAGAGTCGCGATATCGATCCAAGCTTTGGGCTGGAGCAGCCGGCAAAGAAGAATCAAGCATAAACTCAGGTCAGTAACTTCGTACCTTGGCCAAAGCATCCTTTATTTCAGCAAACTGCGCATCAGACAGATTTTCGAAATCCACCCCTTCGATCTCGGCCCCGAACGTAGGATGAAGCTCTTTCACCGTCAGCCCCTCAGGCGAAGGCTCTTGGACGATGCCTGGCATTTCTCAAGAACGTCTTGTTTGATTTTATATAGGTGTGCGAGGGCCTGCAAATCATTAATTTGCCATTCAAGGGACAGTATACAATAACGGAAAGCTCTCCAATCGCTGTTATAAAGATATTCTATTGCCATGCATATATAGTCCGCTCATGCGGGCATCTAATACCGTCAATTGCCGGATGACAGTGAGGCGGGGTGCGGGGACGGCTCTGCCTTAATGGTTAGTTGCTCTATGCTGTGAGAGTAGCTACCCGGCCTGGGACAAGATTGTCGTCTCGCTATCTGAGAGAGGATCCTGTCGGGAACAAGTTTCAATTGCGCTGGAGAAATGTAATCCCGGCCAAGTCTGTTGCTCCTGTGATCACCTCCAACCCTTTCGGCGGGTGAAATTCGGAGTTCTAGCCCAAGCGCGTCTGTTTTTCAAGAACGCCTGCAATCTCTAACATCTTTCCGGTATCTCGTGTTTGGGGGGAATGTAGGGCTCCTGTGTCGGTGGTTAAGAAGCGAATCAAGCCTCAATGACCACACAGCATCGCTTGCCGCTAAATCGCTTAAGCTGGGGCGCAAAGTCATTGCTACCGGGCACGAGACATCTCGGTCGGAGCCACATATAGCTACGAGGGATTCGTTGGCGGAGGTGCTTTCGCTACAGCCCCCGGATGATGGATCATGTGAGGGCCATCGATGAACCATCCGAATGATTTTGGGTGAGATCAGCCCTTGTCCAGCCCTCTTGCCTTGATGAAGCGCACAATCTGCTCACGCGTGAGCTTATCATTGTACTGCTCCTGGCAGTCATAGAACGAGATGAGTTCTTGGGTGCAGTCGACCATGCCCTCGATGTCCATACTACTTTCGGCAAGCCACAGGCCAAAGCGCTGTACCTTCGAGTACCGCTCGCCTTTCTCCTTGGTCAGCGCTGCCGACTGTGCAGCGGTTGCTGCATCTAACGGCGTCTGTCCCGGGGGCGCGCCAGGTGTGGGTGTTTGTCGCGCCTGAGCTTGTGCAAGCGCCGCAGTCACTGCGTTGATTCCAGCCATGTTCGGCTGGCCCATAGCACTGCCAGACCCTTGAGCCGTGCCACCCTGACTGCTATTCGGCGAGGGCCGGAACAGGATGGCGAGCAGTATCGCAGTGAGCGCAATCGTGTGCGGTGGATACAGAAGCGGAAGATCGGTCATGTAGTGGTCATTAACAATAGACCACGCCAGTGTAACCTCGTCCTGCGTCAGGTTAAGACTGGACTGGAGGCTGGTCAGGGTACGATAGGGCTGGTGTACGATGAGGTGTGAGTTCATTTCGGATATGAGCCAAAATTCACACTCGCCTATCTTTGATGGGTCGTTGTAAAGCTGCATGTCTGCGGTATTCGGGCCTCTTGTCAGCATCGTTGCGCTAGCACGGGGATTTTGTCTCGTCTTGTTTCGGCTGGAGGCGTCGTACCTGTCCACAAACTCCTCGCCTCCTGGTTCACCAACCTGATGTGTTGAGGACACTCCTCCATCTTGCAAGCCAGGTATAGGGCGGTGGTGATGACAAGAAATGGATTCGTCTTCCTGATCTCGACCTTGATGTAGAATCGCTTGATGTAGACCTGGGCGGTGGCCATGGCCTGCTGTCTGACCCCGAGGCGCTTCCCGAGCCGGTTGATCTCTACATTCGACGGCAAGGACTCGTCAGTGGGTCGGAAGTGACAGAAGGCTGCACCAGGGGCGCTCACGTTGGTTGAAGAAGATGTTTAGATGCCTCCATTGCGGCAAGCCGAAGCTCTGGACGAGACCCGGATCTTCATCCTCGAGTCTCTGGCGCATCGACGCCAGCTGCTCCTTGGTGAACTGCCAATGTTTCCTCTGAGTTGAATCCCAGTAGTTGGCAGCCATGCTGGAAAAAGAATCAAGACAGGCCCACGGCACGGTGGCCGCAGCTTGGTTGGTAATTGATGAGGAGTCCGGACGTGGGACCCGGATGTTCTAGTCCGGTTGATGCTGCGGATTCCACAGTAGGCTGGGCGCTGCAGCGTCTTGCGTACGGTGGCAGACCAGACGTCGGCGTGTCGGCTCCATGTCGGCCACCGGAAGGCCCACCAGGCTGGGCCAGGGTCATCCAAGCGGGGCTGTGTTACTATTAGAGGAACCTGGTTGGCTCCAGGGGAAGCTACAAGACAAGCCCAGGAGGCAGCTCGTCCAGTAGTAAGATCGCCTCGGCCCGAGAAAGGAGAGACAGGTCATATCCCTGATCAAGGTGACGAGGGCCAAAGGTGGGGGCACGACCCGCGAGTGAGGGACTTGAAAAGTGGGTTTTTTTTCATTGTCAGCAAACCTTGGGAAAAGGAGGACCTGCCATTGGGGGGGCCCAGGCAGAGGGAGTCAGGACCTGGAGGTGACAGCTCTCCCGGTCTCCGCCGCTAACCACAACCATAACCATCCGCCAAAACCACTTAAACCAGCGACAGCTCCTCGGATGACCGCATAGTCTGGATTGGCCAGCAACACCATCGCGCGCAGCCACAAAGCCACTGACCCTGTTGGCTGAGAAGAGTCGAGTGACACGAATCTCGACTGAATCACACCAGCTCCTTGTCGAGCTTGTCTCTTCGATCCCGGATCGCACAGCACA
The DNA here is from genome assembly GCA_000800745.1 of Diaporthe longicolla. Classification (NCBI taxonomy): domain Eukaryota; kingdom Fungi; phylum Ascomycota; class Sordariomycetes; order Diaporthales; family Diaporthaceae; genus Diaporthe; species Diaporthe longicolla. The sequence goes on from JUJX01000039.1 coordinate 39,579, forward strand.
ACGCGGAGCCGAATCATGATATAGGAGCATATCCGACCTTGCGCGACACTCCCGACTACTTGCTCGGGTCTGGACGATACATCTGCGCCCCTCGCTCCACCAAAGACTTGAATCCAACAGTTGCCTTGCCGACGATCCGCCTTGCGATGATATCATAGTAGCCACATGAAGATCACCCAAGTGGTCGAGGACTTCGAGATGGGGATGGAGGAATCACAGAACCAGCGCGACAACCGGGTCGAGGACCTGTGGAGGAAGCTGGACCCGCAGGGCACGGGGGAGCTGGACATCAAGAAACTCCAGAAGGGCCTGCGCAGGATAGACCATCGTCAGCTTGGACCAGAATCGCCGTGTTGTGCACCAGACGGGCGGCTAACGCGCTAGGACAGCTCTGAAGAACGCCGACGACCTGCTGGGGGAGATTATCAGGGTGGTCGACACCAACCGGGACGGGAAGATCCAGTATGAAGGTAGGGTCCATCTGCCAGAGACTCGAGTTGAGCAAGCGCTGATACTGGCTGGCTGCTGCTATGCAGAGTTTCGTGTCTTTGTGGAGGCTGCTGAGCGCCAGCTGCTCCGTCTCTTCAAGTCCATCGATCACAATCACGATGGGAAGGTTGGCCGGGAGGAGCTGAGCGTTGCCTTCCAGAGGGCTGGGCTGGCCGTGCCCAAGAGACGGCTCTCTGGGTTCTTTGAAGAGGTCGACACGAACCGCGATGGCTTCATCAGTTTCGACGAATGGCGGTAAGCGACCCTTCCCGACTGTTTTGCCCCGAGTCATCTTGCCTTTTCCGTGTCCCTCTTGTGTGTTGTCCCATGACGAGGTGTCTTGGTCGCGGTGTTGGTCGGCCTACAGGCTGTGAGTCGGAGACGATGGTTCGTGCCTTGAGCGCGTCAATCACTGCGTTGATCTGCTGCCCTTCGAGGGCACGCCAGGCAAGGGCGACGCCTTCAATCCGATTCACCTGAGGTCAAGCACACCAATGGCAGCTAAAAGTGGTTCGTGTCAAATGGACGGATGACTAGTGTGGAAATTGAGATGAAATTTCCAACTGGCCCTGTTCCCTCAGAACTTGACTTGCTAGTTATTCGGTGGAATTTTTAATTGAAGACGGGAACGAAGCTAATGGGTGGCTACACACAAAGTGACTTTTTGCTGTTCATGCCCACCAGCCCAAGCGGCTCACCTCTCGAGGCTGCATTATCATATTATTCTTCAATTGTTACTATTAATGCTGAAGGCGATTCTATGGTCACGGATGAGACACTCGAGGGCATAGGTACGACCGGCTTCCTTCTTCACGCATTTTTTGGCTCCATCCTCAGGCTTGCACAACCTGCCCCCTCTGATCCGTCTCCCAAAATCAACCAAACTGGACCTCCGACTGCGACCTCCCCACCGTCCAACTCCTCGTCAGAATCGACCTTGTCCTCAAGAAAACCTCCCATATCCTCACAACTCAAACCACCACTCGACAGTGAATCCTCGACGACACCAAACAACAACAACAACAACAACAACATGGCAGCCATCTATGCCAGCCATACCTCCCAACCTGCTGCGGGCAGCGCACAAGGCACGATCCAGCAGGCCACTGGAGGCGCCGTCAGATCCCTCCAGGCCATGACCACAGGCACTGCGTTCGGCGGCGGCGATAGCAGCGATCACGGCGACGACTTTTTGGACATCCACGACCACCACCCCCAGCTGCTATGGCGCGAGATTGATGATGAGTGCGAGGATGAGGATGAGCTTACAAAATCGAGACTGACCCAATACCTGCCTGAACCAGGTTACTTCCTTGCCGGTGCTCTCGCAGGCGGGATCTCACGTACCGCGACAGCTCCCCTCGACCGCCTCAAGGTCTACCTACTCGTCAACACGAAGACAAAGGCCGGCGTCGCTGCTGATATTGCCAAACAAGGTCAACCTCTAGCCGCTGTCCGCACGGCTGGTAAGCCAATTGGCGATGCTGTCCATGCCCTGTGGAAGGCTGGTGGTTTCCGAACGTTCTTCGCAGGTAAGCATAGCCCAAGATCCAAGGTCTTTCTTTACCAAGGCGGAGTCATTTCGTTGTTGGCGCAGAGCTGACAATGGCCACAGGCAATGGGCTGAACGTGATCAAAATCATGCCTGAAACTGCGATCAAGGTATGTTGTTCATGGAGCTTCTAGACAAGGAGCAACTTCAACTGACCGTCTGTAGTTCGGCTCATACGAAGCGGCGAAGCGCACTCTGGCCACCCTTGAAGGCCACGACGATCCGACCCGGATCAACCCCTACTCGAAATTCGCTGCTGGCGGCGTGGCAGGAATGACTGCACAGTAAGTGCACTTCGCTACACCCAGTAGCTTGCGAAACAGACGTTGACAGCTTTGACTAGGTTTTGTGTGTACCCATTGGACACCCTCAAGTTCCGTCTGCAGTGCGAAACTGTCGAAGGTGGCCTGACTGGCAACGCGCTCCTCGTGCAGACCGCCAAGAAAATGGTGGCTGAGGGAGGGTTCCGGAGCGCGTACCGAGGCATCACTATGGGACTGGTCGGCATGTTTCCTTACAGCGCAATCGACATGGGCACATTCGAATTCCTGAAGAAGACCTTCACGCGATACAAAGCACGCTATACTGGACTCCACGAGGAGGATGCGGCGCCCGGCAACGTCATGACCGGTATTATCGGTGCGACTTCGGGCGCCTTTGGCGCCACCGTGGTCTACCCGCTCAATGTACTTCGCACACGACTGCAGACACAGGGCACGGTGATGCACCCACCGACTTATACCGGCATCTGGGACGTGGCGCGGAAGACGTACAGGAACGAAGGCCTCCGAGGCATGTACAAGGGACTGACGCCGAACCTGCTCAAGGTCGCTCCGGCTCTGAGCATCACGTGGGTCGTCTACGAGAACTCGAAAGCTTTCCTCGGCCTCCACTGAAACGAGGAGGGCGCTGCCTTGGAAGCTCTCAACACAGAAGGAGAAATACGGGCAGGCACCATGGTCATGGTGACGAGAACCAATCTTGACGAGATTGAGAGCCAACGCGGGCACCGTATGCCTGACAAAAGAACAACAAGTCCTGATGATATGAGGACCAAGGGGCGGAAGCGAACAGCGACGGCAGAGCAACATGCACGGGGGCATCTTCTAAGGCGTTTGAGAGAGGCAGGGCATGAGTTCAGCAATGATTTGATTGCGGCATATGGGTCGATCTATGTCGTCGGCGTCGAGAAACAAGGAAAGCAAAGTAGATTACAGATGATACCAGGAGAGGCATTTGTGGTGGATCAACAGTCGTCTGACAATATACTCGACAGAGCAGGGGGCATGAATGGGTTGTATACCATCCCAACAGCATCAAATGAAGTTCACATTCAGTTTGTACCACCCCGGCTCCGATATCTGCAGCCGAAGCTAGCAGTCCGCTCGTTGATTGAATGCGTGATCTCGTCGAATGGCCCCCAAAAGAACAAAGCCAACGCGTCAAGCCAAGCCTGGAACGAAAATCAAGGTTGTGGGAGACGTCGTCAGGCACGACTCGGTCACACAAGGTGGAGGCGTGTATGAACAGTGGGTGAAGGTGTTCGTAAGTGTGCCCCCAGGAAATCCTTGCTACGAGGACGGATTGGCCAATGAAGGCATTCCCACAGGCTGAACCCCTCTTTGCTGCGAGCTTACTTGCAGCGCGGTTAGTCTGGATGGGGACTAAATCGTCGAGGCTACGGATCAGCGCCCACGCGTCAAGCGTCATTTTGCCTCTCGGAAGGATATTGTCCCTTGCTTATGGGCTGCTATCTGACAGCGCTGAGGGGCAGAGGCTCTTATCGAGCTTCCTCTTTTGTCACTTTTGGCCATGCGAAATTACCGACTACGGAGTTCGGCACTGACACTGCAGCCTCCAAGCCGTGTCGGAGTTGGAACCGTGGTTCCTGTTGGCGGAGAGAGTCCCCAAGAGAATTGTTCTGGAAATATGTTACCCACCCTTCCTGCCTTCCCACCGCCGCCTACGTTCCACTTTGCCCAGCCTTCCAAGATACTTGGAGAGGTATCGTGCGATCTGCCAGGCTGACGAGGCGCCTTGTGGGCTCTCGTCTTAGCGCAACGCTTATATCTTGACCTCGACCCCATTCCCATGGCGCTGGGAGAGGGCTCCGTCCCCGGCCTAACTCTATTTGTGAGTAGCGAGCTCATTGACCGCGGCTCCTGCATGCCAGGCGAGTCGGGTTAAGGTTAGGTACATGTAATCGAGACGTCCCTGCCGGACTCAATTGCCCCGTCGACGCGGTTTCTCTCTTATCCTTTCTTGCATCCTTCCTGCTCGGTGCCTACCAGCGTGTGGATCTCTCCCGGGACAGACTGGCGACGGCTTCAACCTGCGTCGTAATCGTTGGAGTTGATCCCTCACCCAACATTGCTGTTGCCTGTGTTTCCAAAATTATCTCTCCACCCGGCCGAGTAAGCAAGCAACGCCAAGCGGATCAACGTCTTTGCGCATCTAAGGTTCTAGGCTTGGCGGCCGTCGATAGTTTCAAAGCACTCCGCCAAGACGTTTCGGCACCATGCCGACCTACCCTTATTCAGACAACATGTACTCGGGCCTCGACGACTCAGACGTCGAGGATGAGCCGCGGGTGGACGGAGGCGGAAACAGAAACACGCATGGGTACGGCCACGGTACCGGTTACGGCACCGGTTTAGGACCTTTCTCTGGTGCCTCTGGTGTTGGTGCTGGCGCTGCTGCTGGTACCGTTGGTGCTCATGGTGGGGTCGATGCACACGTCGCAGACCACAACCACGACGACGAAGATCAAGTCCTCTCGCCCACGGATGGATATTTTGGCCGCTCTGGGGACTCTCCTTCGTCAGACCGCGTGATTGCTTACCCGACCATCAATACCAACCCAGGCAATCATCTGCAATCACCGTCACATCAGAGTTGGTCGGTAGATGCTGCCACCCCATCGTCGCATTACTCTGCAGCGGCATCATCCCAAGTCCCGCATGTGCCAAACGTCTGGGTCGACGACCCCAGCTTGGAGCAAGGAACCACTGCCGAGAGCAAGGCAAGGGAAGCTCAAGAGGAGCGCGACCAGAACAGACGCCGAGCTGGCCGGCCGCTTCCATCAAACTTTGCCTCCCTTCCACATGGTGAAGACGGTGGGACTTCCACTTTCCCGTCCCTGAACCAACACCCCCCATCATCGACGACGTTCGGGCCTGGACAGCAGTCGAGATACGCCTACGGACCCGGCCTGTCATCCGCCCCGCCCAACCAGAGGTACACGCCGTACGCGTCCTCCTCCTCTGCAGCACCGTCACGCTCGCATCGCAGCGGGACGATATATTCCGAGCGCTCATCGCTCTTCAGCGAGGCACCGCCAGCCTACACCCCTTCCCCAACCTCGCCGTCCACATCCTACTCCAACAACTACCAGACCATTCGGCCGTCCAACAACATGGGCCGCATCTCAGAGTCAGAGTCCCGTGGCCTGCTGGCCGGTGGTGAATACCAGTCCGTCCCCCAGGACATGGGAGGCCATGCGGACGATGACTATACCACCTACACAAGACCCCAGAACTGGAGGGACCGCGTGAGGAGCCGCGTGGCCGGTCTCGACAGGAGGACCTGCAAGCTGGCCGCGCTGGGCATCGTCCTGGCTTTCATCACGGTTGGGTTCCTCATCAACTCTTTCGTAGGCGTCAAGGACGAGGTAGGCACATATATTTCTCTTCCTCTCGCCACTCTGCCAATCACTTCAAACATGAGCTTGGTGACACGGCAGCTCCTGTGAGCCACAGAGATGCGGTAGCTCCTCAAGAGTGTCTTACCTGAGCCTCACCCAAGCCTTATCAATTGTCACCCGCCTCTTGTCTTCAATCAGTTCAACATCTGTGATCATGACTATTATCCTCAGACAAGCTAACTCTGAACAGAGGAGGGTCTCCGTGCCCGGTGGCTCTGGAGACTCACCCATCGGCAAACTGCCATCTCAGGACAACGATGGCACGAGGCTGGCGTACCCACCCTACGACGGAGAAATGCCCTGGGCAGAGTCCGACATGTGCGCCAACAAGGAGATCAAGTACCCGGTCCAGACCTTCAAGGTCGAGTTCTCCGAGGCACGCAACCTATCGTTCTTCCAGGACGTGAAGAAGGAAAATCCCCGAGGCGGGCGAGATGTCCGCGTCAGTGGCGAGGTCGTTATCCGCCGGGCCGGAAACGGTACGCCAGGCCCGGGCATCACCCTCGAGAGCGTCGCCAACGACGACCAGATCTCGCTCGACCTGGACTGGGACGACGCCGAGCAGCGCCTCTACGTCCTCTCGCCCTTGTCGATCCCGTGGCCCTCCAACAGCCCCGAGTCGCCCTGCCTGCAGATCCGCTCCACCATCTGGGTGCCCCCGGGAAGCATCCTGGACAGCCTCAACGTCGAGAGCGTGCACCTCGGCGTCAAGCTGCTGGACAACCTGTCGATCCAGCTCAACAACTTCGCCCGCCTGGCCAGCACCATCGGGACCGTTGTGTCAGCCACAGACGGCGAGAAGGACCCTAGCAAGGTGATGCTCGAGGGACCGCCCAAGTCGTTCGTCCTCGACTCGCGCTACATCGAGGTCAAGACCCTGTCCAACGCCATCCAGGGTTCGTGGCCGCTGTACGACTACCTCGGCCTCGAGACCATCGCGGGCTCCATCCGCGCAGGCGTCGTGCCCAAGGAAGCCCTCAAGGACAAGCCGCGCCCTGCGATCCTCTACGTGCACTCAACCTCGGGCCCAGTCGAGCTCCACGAGCCCGTCGAGGCCGCCGCCGCAGCCCTGGCCATGACCTCGCAGGGCACGGCCGTCGGCGCGACAGCTCAGGACATCATCCCGCCGCGGCAGTACGGCGTGGACCTGTACACCATGTCCGGCACGATCAAGGGCTCCGTCGCCTTCAGCCACTCGTGCAAGGTCCACACGACCTCGGGCAACATCGACCTCACCCTGCTCCCCGTGTACGACAAGTCGCAGATCCAGGCGAGGGCCCCGAGCTCCTCGAGCCTGCAGACCTCGACCACCAGCGGCACCACCGTGGTCAACGTCATGGACGCGCTGTGGCGGGATGTCCAGACGGGCTCGTACGTCGCCCTGCCCGCACCGCCACCGCCTCCTCCGGCCGCCGCCGCACCGGGCAGCGTGAACGTCACGCCCATCGGCGCGGAGGACCCCTACAGCTACCTGGGCGACTTGGAGACCCCACCACCAGCACCCGAGGAAGAGGAGACAGCGCCCGAGGAACAACCCGCCGCCATCTCGCCACCCGCAATCCGCGTCCTCACCGCAAAGCACACAACCACTAGCGCCGCTATCCGCGTCAACTACCCTGCGACATGGGAGGGCCGCATCGACGCCGACAGCCTGACGGGCAAGATCGGCGTGACGGGCAAGGGCGTGCAGGTGATCCGGCGCGACGACGACTTCCCGGGCTACAAGGAGCGGGTCGTCGCGCAAAAGGGCCAGGACGGCGTCGGTGGGAACATCCACTGCCACACCACCTCGGGCAAGATCAGCGTTGCGTTTCCTGCTTAAGGGAGAGCGCCTGGACGACTATCAACATGGATGACGGGTCGAGAAGTTCGAAGCGGTCGATGGGGAAAACAAGGGCAGCGCCCAAAGTAATGGAATTCTCCAGTGATAAGAGACGCTAGGAGGCGATGGCAGCGGCAGACATTGATAGCATCACACATACAGGATTAGCGCGCAGGGTCCGCGGCGTCTGATGAGATTTTCATGATTACTGGTATTCAGAACGGGTCGTCGGGCCCGGTGGAGTTGGAGGAATTATTGTTCTTTTGGATTCGTGCTTACTTGGACTAGCCGGCTGATACACATCAATGCGAATTGTGTTCTCTTCAGATGTTCTCTTTGCTGTGTGACGCAGTGACAACATTCGTGAGCCTGGACAAATACGTTTCACAGGCGTCGACGCAATCCTCGCCGCAATTGATCTTGAAGCGTTGCTGCTGGCACCAGAATATTGCCACAGGCTGTTCCTTTAGAGCTGAGAGAAAGCACAAGCGGCAAAACAAAACAATACACACACACACGCGAGATGTGAGGGCCGGACCAGAGGCGATCAAGAGATGCTATTAAGTGGAATGAACGATCCCAGGGTCTAGACGACCATCGTCCGATACCTCGCCTCCCTAGGACCACATCACTACCTACTTATTCAATCTATTGCCTTTATTCGATGACAACGGACAACCTTACGTAAACCTCAACGCCGACGCACGCTGTTAATTTACCTGTGGTAGCCGGGAGCCCAGGAAAAAAGATGCGCCGGAAGGAACGTCAACCGTCTCCCATGATGCCCTAGAGCAGTGGCACTCACAGGTAGCTGACCAAAATCCCTGGCCGAGGTCAGCGGATAACATCACCCTCCTTCTCGATCCCCTCTAGATCCTCAAGGATGTCACTCCCGCCGAGCAGACCGACGCCGCCAATGGTGGCCTTCTTCCCTCCTGACCAGACCTCGTGGAACTTGATGCTTTCGTCGCTGCCCGCAACAACGATGCAGCCCTCCATAAATGTTCGGTTCCTCTTTTTCTCTCTGTCTCTCCAACCAATCGACTGGCCAGTGGCATATTTGGCCGCCTTCCGGTCTGGCGGGCCGCGAGGGTATGGGACGGCGTAGAGTGCCCGGTGCTCGCCCTCCTACGGTATTGCTGCGACCTGCCGGCACTCAGGCCACGAGAATACCGCGATTCGGTACGGGTGCTCTGGCTGTGCGTAACCGAATGTTGCGGCGATTTCTCTCCGCGTGGTAGACCAGATCAGGCTGGTGACCTGAGAATGCACAGCAATGGTAGCGAGCGCAACTCCTGACGTCGTGTGGAAAAAGTGGATGCACTTGTCGTGGGAGCCGCCGCCAGTGGCGACCAGGCCCTCGCGCCAGGGACAAAACGCAATGGCTTTCACAGCCGCATTGTGTTCCCAGCGATGCTTTGCATGTCGCTCCGAGATGTGGCGTGGCTCCCCTGAAGTGTCGGAGATTGGGTTGCGGAAGAGTTCAGAGGCTGTGGGGACGTGTATCGGCAAGGATGGCGGATGGCGCGGCTGGACACGCTCGGCGACGAGACGATTCAGGTCCCAGAAACGCGTGGTCGTATTGGGGCGGAAGAAAGTTGCGAAGAGCGAGGTCCCGGTTGTGCTCGTGATGCGGTCATCAATCGAGTCCATCGCGGTCAAGCGGCTGCCAGCACTGCTGGTTGATGAGTTCGATATTTGGCGCTGGCTCCACGTTGTATTGCGGGCATCTGGGATCGATGATGACCTCGACGACCCTGTCCCAGACCCCATACTCTCCAGGAATCTTTTGAGGTTGAAACCCCGAGGCGGGACGGGCTCTCGGAACGCAGAAAAGAGTCTGCTCATATCTTGCTCGGGTTCGCTCTCCTCCTGGTAGCTTGTGACCTTCTCCGCCTCGAAAAGAAAGCACATGTTGTCATTGCCCCCGGTCGCAAATAATTCACCATTAGGAGACCACGAAAGCCCGCATATTTGCTGCTTGTGAGCTGAGATATAGGCAAGACATTGGACACTCCCTCGCCAGTTGTGACGATAAGTCTCATATGTGAGAGGCCATTCAACAGCATAGTAGAAAATATTGCCGTGTTCGTCACCGACGAGCAGGTCCTCGTTCTCCACCGGCGGCCCAGGGTTGTGAGGATTCAAAGATGGACGAATTGCAACTGTCGGCTTCTAGCTCACACAGGCTACGGGCGCCTCCTCCACGTGCGGAGTGAACCGGAACCGGGGGTATTGGCGGTCGTAGAGGGTCGGTGCATCCCATAAGGACATGAGATTCAAGAGTCCGTTCGATCGACCGTAGGCAAGAATACATTTTCTCCCCTGCTTCGAGGAAAAGTCGACTGTGCTTATCCACGATGAATCGTTTGGCCCATTATCCTCCAGCACTTTCACCCCCGTGTCCTCAGACCAGCTGTAGAGCCTTGTGCCAAGACCCACCGCTAAAGTCTGACAGATGGGCGAGAAAGCCAGGATCGAACAGTAGTAATCGTCCCGCAGGCTTGGTGCATCGAGGACTTTGAATGGGGCCGTCGGTAGTGTTCGCGTCTCATGTTTCGGTGTGGATGCCGTGCTATCGTCTTGATCATTCTTGACCAGCTGAGAGCCTTCCCAATATGTTCTTTTCTTCAAGACTGGGTCCGATTTCCTTTGCTGTCTCTTCAATCGAGCAGATGAAACGCCACAGTCGAAGATTCTCGAGGACCAATCGATGTCGAAAGCAGACGCGAGGCGAGCCTCGTGCTTCTCGACGTCTTCTTGAGCCTTCGGTTTCAGCGGTGGGAACAGGCTGTTGAACATAGGGGCGTTGGTCCCGCTTTGTACCAGACCACCACGTCCATCATGAACAGCTCCATGACTAGGAGCCACTCCTCCAACAGACCAGACGCTGTTGCTTACCTGCATTGAGTCTTTGTCAGCTGCCGTCCTCTAGGAGGAAATGCAAGATGAAGCCGATTTCGTGCGGGGGTGTTGAGCAGCTTACTCTTCTTTCTGCTTGATGATGGAATCTAGGATCGAGTGTGGTGCTACTCTGGCCGGACCTCGCCGCTTTTCGAGACTCTGTTGGAGACGGTGGCAAAGGTCGTCGTCTGAAGCAGAAGGGATCAGGTGCATCTTTGTTATGGCGGACGAGACGCTCGGAAGAGGTCAATTCTTCCAAGGGCCTAGTAGTGCGCAACTTCTCAGATCCTGGTGTCTTATGATCTCTCAGTGGCACGAAGCGATCGAGTGCCCTCAGGGAGCTGGCCCTAGAACCAGTAACAGCGGTGTCAGATCCACGGCGACGATGCTGGATATGGCGCTCCGAGACGACGGGGTACGAGTCCGTCCGTGACATTTGCCTGCGTGATATTCGTGGCAGGGTTGTTGACTTCTGTCGGCCAGTACAAGGGGACGACACAATTGCATGCTCAGAATCACTGTCCCTATCTTGTATATCTGATGTTTCGGAGCCGGTCCCGTCAAAAGACTGCAAGCTTTCGTCCTCACGCCTTGAAACCAGCGACAAAGAAGTGCGGTTTGAACGCCTCTCCAGTCGTGTTTTTGAAGGGGATGCTTCGATGGACGCATATCCAGAATCTGCAGAGCGGTCTGTCCTCGGCAGGCTATCATGATGGAGTTGTCGCATCCTGGAAGAGATGGGTGTGACAGGATCGTCCATCTCGGATCGGTGGCGGCGGGTCTCACGGGACCCCGACTGCTCAAAGACCTCAGTCGTAGAGACTAGGCCAGTCGAATAAGAGTGATTGAAATAATGCAAGGGCTAACAAGGATATTCGGTGTTCAGAGTATTGTTGAGACAGATCGGGGGCGCTGGACTCTCAGGCAGAGCGAGCGGATGGGCGCGAGAGAGCAACCGAGCTGATCAGCCAGGTGACGTGGCGGGGAGGGGCCGACAATATAAGCGTGAGCATAAATCAGCTGGAGAAGAGCTCACTATGATCCGATTAACTGTTGGCATGGGAGCGACTGGATGTCTGTGGTCGGCTGGGACTCCCGTGACGCTGTTGCGGACAACAAGCCTGGAGATCGTAGGGAAAGGTCATCGTAGGGAGGCGGACATAAGTAGGTTCCAGTGAATCATACAGGTGGAAGGAAATAAGGAATAATACATCAGCCAGTGAAGCAGTCACACTCCAGAAGGGAGACTGAAAGGAAACAGGAAAACACAAGCACGCTGTTCGAGGCGCGGGCGCGAGGCGGGGTGACTACTGCTCAACACTGCGAGTTGAGTTGGACCTTCCACAGTACCTACTGGCAAGTGCCTTCCCGATATAAAGGAGCCGCAGGGGCGTACAGTTCTCTAGTCAGCTCTTGCCGATAGGAGTAATATACGTCGGAATTGCATAGATACCTGCTGGGAGTTGGCCCGCACCCAAATTGCCAAGTGCTCCTTTCTGATTATCATCAATGGTGCAGGAGTCCACCGCCTTGGTCCAAGAATCGTTCGAATGTGTACTACTGCTTGCCATTTCTAGCAAATACTTTTCAGTGACGCCATTGCATGAGACGTGAAAAATCATCAGCAGAAAATTTGTAACAGTAACGAATACATTATGAGGGGATTTCAAAGTAATATTATGCAATCTACCACGGAAGTCTGCTCATTAAAATCCTACATGCGAATACTTACCTACTGAACAGGTCCTGGGCTAGTTTTCGGTCAAGATTGTTACCGACCTACGTACCTTTGCTGATAGACTGTCTGATGGAGAACGGGCTATAAGCAGGAGGTGGAGGTTGTATTATCTCTGGGTCTTCATTCACTTCGAACGATCCAGGACCGCGCTCTTGCCTTGCCAGTGCCTGAATCTCAATATCATCTTGAGTGGTCTCTCGCCGGCGCGTTTCCAGCGCAGGTTCTTTCCGCCGCTTGTCCCACGCATTTTTAGCAGCTAAACAAAATCCAACCAGCATTAAGATGACAATCAGGCCGACAAGGTACTGCAAGGCCGGGTGATGCCATGGTGAGTCACCTGCGTCGCGGGTTGCGTTCCAGATTGGAGACATTTGATAATACTTCGTGGCGTGGAGAAGCAAGTGGCTCGTCCAATTGTGGATAATATGGGTAACTCGTTAACAGAGTGTGAGTTGATGCAATAGAAAATTCAGTGCGGATTGAAGATAGCCAAAGGCAGACTTCTATAGTTGCAGGTGCTTTATTTGACCACACAATGTACAGTACCAGTCCCTTATCACACATCCTTGGAAGAACGAGTCCATTTGCTGTACTTTGTTCAAGATGGTGGTCACCCAACAACTTTGAACGCCTTTGTCCTCACGTAATCAATTCTTTGTATACCTTCGCAATTGTTACGAGAGCTGGATTCATAGACACTCCAACACCAGCTGTCCTCATTGCAAGCAACTCTAGACGACTCGCCAATTTGAACAAAGTTTCGAGAAATTGCGTTGTAAAGCTTCCTGCTGGTACGATGTAAAGTGATACAACGAGGCGTCGTAATCTCGCATTTCAGAAAATGAAACTCGCATGCGAGAGAACAGTTGACACAGTAGAGTAATACTCAGAAAGAAACTAATTCGCGAACACTGTAGCTTCAGACCTTCAAACAGCTTGGCTCCTCCCTGTATCTATATCCCCAATTCTTAACATCCAAATCAAGTCTTTCCTATCCGTATTCGTTCCACAAACGAGTCCAACGACATCGTCAAGTTTGTTACCACTCATTGTTTCGAACACGGCCACACTCGCCCCGAAATCCTTCCCAACCCAGTTCCGAAGTTCTACAGCCATCAATGAATCGATTTCATAACCGGCGAGGCTCGGGCTCATCGTGCTGGCAAGTGTTGGAATTGGCTGGCACACTCCATCGCCGATCACACCCACCGACCCGAAGTGAACCGTTGCCGTGCTGTTGTCAAGGAACAGAGGCGCCGCAATAGTACCGAGTAGGAATATTAAGCTAATATGCCTGCGCGGCTGCGCCTCTATGCTGCATGGACTTATTTCAGCTGCACCGATCCGCGGCACAATCGTTCCAACTTGAAGGTTCGGGCTGCTAGCTGAGTCGGACTGCATTCGATAGGCCGACCTGGACTGCGATGTGCAGTGGAAGGATTTTTGAATTTTGTGCACACTCCTCCATCCCGGAATTTTTACGATCGCATCCCAAGACAGCCTGGGGGATCTCGATCCGCGTAGCCGTGTCTGTTGGTTGCTTTAATCTGTTGGTTGCTTTAGGCTGCCTAATGGGGAATAGGATGCTCATTGGCACCTTGCCCCTCTCCCCCACACACTTTGTTGTGCACTTGTGTAAGAGTATAATATCCGAGAACCAATAACCAAAAAGCTTATGGTATGATATAAGGGCTGTACTCCCTTGAATTCCGAGAGCCAAGAGTGCCTGATCCATATCTCTCGGCCCTCCGCACCAATAACTTCACGCCATCTACCTAGGCAGGTTAGCCTTGTGGTCCTCACCAAGTACATTGGCCCTGGAGGTGCAGAGGTTGTTTCAGAACCCTTCTCGCTCTACGTAGCTGCTTTCATTTCGTGTGAGCGATCGCAGGCCGAGCATCTCCAACGGCGGCTGCATCTTTGCCGGAGCTGGCCCTTGTTCTCAATTCTTAGCTTCCAAGGTTCACGTGGTATGAAGTCAGCATGAATTGCATAGCACTCGATGCTATAGCCACGGCTGCAACTTACGTAGTCAACCTCGTTTTGCCTCTGGTATGTGATTGCAGATTGAACACCAAGATAGTCCCTCCTGACCCTCTGGATGGAGAGGAAGGGAAAACGACATAGTCACTTCAGTACTAATCATGGGGGGATAGGCCCTGCTTATTGCCGCATATCGACTTCTATTCCACCCTCTAGCTCGCTACCCAGGTCCATTGCCTGCGAAGCTCACGAGTGCATTTACGGCTTTCTATGCATGGCGACGACGCTCTCATGTCTCTACTTATCTCGCATTCCAGAAATATGGTAAGTCACCCGCGATACTCCAGCACATATCTTCAGGCGCCAAGTGTAGAATAAGCGCAACTGACATGAGTGCTATTCCTAGGCCCAATCATTCGAATAGCCCCGAATCGTCTTGTCTTTTCAACCATTACGGCACTTCATGGTCAGTACCCGGGTAATGTAGTCCTTTGAGCAGTTACTGATCGGTGTAAGACATTTACAACAACCCCAAGGTGACTAAAGGGACTGCTTACGATGGAACGCACATGGGCAATGAACGACTCAACATTTTCAATGAAGGAGACAGGGACCTCCACCGTAAGAAAAGGAAGACCGTCGGGCCTGCTATTTCAGAGCGAGCCATGCGCTTTTTCGAAAATGACTTGAGCGAGGAAGTCAATGTATTCGTGACACTGTTGCTCGAATCAAGCCAGAAAAATGAGGTCATCGACATGACGCCTCGCTGCGAGCATCTCGGAGTCGATATCGTGGGCCGGCTGGCATTTGGCTTTGAGCTCAAGTCACAGCGCGAACCAACACACAGGCACGTCGCTAAGGGCATCAAGGCCAGATCACACTTCGGAAGTCGTTACATGGCCTGGCCAAGATTGCGGACCTTGAACCCGATTCTTACTTGGCTCTCGCAGAGTCAGGTGAACGTCAAAGAGAACCTGTACAAATCACTCCGTACGATGATTGGCAGTAGAATAGCACTTCCCAAAGACGCGAAGCACGATTTCTACGCACAGGTCGCGGGGGCCATGCCGCCTGATGAGCTGTGGGCGGAAGCATGGGAATCCTGATCGTAGGCGCAGGTACGCAAATGTTTGTTCTGTTCTGACCCGTTCATGAGAGCGTAAGAGAAACTAATGGTACGAGCAGGAGGCAGCACAACTGCAACAACGCTATCAGCTGCATTCTTCTATCTCTCCCGCAATCCCGCTGCGTACAAACGTCTGGCAAGCGAGATCCGAACCAAGTTCTCATCCGGCAAAGAGATCAAGCAGGGCATGCAACTCAGCGATTGCAAATTTCTGCGAGCCGTGGTCGACGAGTCCCTTCGGCTGTCAAGTGGCACCATCTCGAACTGGCGAATCCAGGCGGCACTGTCAGTGGCAGCTGGGGAGCAACTCGTCGTCGACGGGCACGTCATACCTCCAGGGGTAGAGGTCGCAACCAACGCGTACAGTTTCATGCGTAATCCCAAATATTATCCTGAGCCGTTTGCGTTCCGTCCCGAGCGCTGGCTCGAGGGGAGCGAGGAACAGCGCGCGACAATGCGGCGGGCTTTGATCCCCTTCTCATTGGGCTCGCGATCATGTGCGGGCCAGGCCATGGCTTATCTTGAGCTCAGTCTCGCCATCGCGCGCAAATTCTGGTTTTTTGACTTTGAGAAAGCTCCAGGCGATGCCGGCAGGCTGGGCGAGGTGCCTGGTGCACCTGAAGAGTTCGAGTTGAAGGATAGTACAATTGTGGGTCATTGTGGCCCAAATCTGATTCTCAAGACTCGTGAAGATTATTGGAGGGAATTGGAGACTTCTTCGTCGGCTTGAGACAAGAGAAGTGAGGGAAGTTGCTGGGCGCCTAGAACCGGTATGGGATCAACTGATATCTTCGGTGGCCATCGAATATGAGATCAGAGATTCACACCCGCAAAAATGGAGGGCACACCTGTACAAGGCTAACAATCTAGGTAAGTCAGTAATAAGAGCTAGAGAAGATACAGGAAAACTCAGATTAGGTTAACACTAAACTAATTATCTTATAGGAGGTTATCTTATAGGAGATTAACAATCTAAAAGTAAGAGGCTAGTGTCCTATATAAGAGTATCCTACTATACTATATACTAGTAAGTATTTAAAAAGGTTACTATAAAGGTTAAGGGCTTCTAGGTAATTTCCTTACCTTAAAGCTACTTTTTAATATTAAAAAGTATTATAATAATATTTATTTTAATTTAATAGTTAAAATAGTATATATTATTAAATTTAAATAAAATCTTTAGGAATTTAAATAAGTTTTAAAAAGGAAAAAGGGTTATAAAGTAAAATTAGTCTTTAAGTTAAAAATAGACTTACCTAGAAGGTTCCTAAGTTACTTAAGAGGTTCCTTCTTTTTAAGAGTTTCTCTTCTAATTTCTTAGAAGTAGGTCTCTTACTTTAAACTATTAGCTAGCTAAGAGAGAATCCCTTTCTTCCCTTTTTTACTAAATTTAAATTCTAATTCTAATTTTAATTAACTTTTAAAATCTAATCTTAAAGTCTAATTCTAATTTTTAATTATTAGTTTTAGCTTTTAATTAACTTAAAGGAAGAATATAGAGGACTTAGTATTATTAAAGTTAAGGAAAGAAGGAAGGAGGCTAAAGAAGTACTCCTCCTCCCTTTATATAAAAGAAGGTATATCTAGCTTCTTTATAACTACTTCTTCTCTCTATAACTAATTCTTCTCTCTATAACTAATTCTTCTCTCTATAACTAATTCTTCTCTTTATAACTAATTCTTCTCTCTATAACTAATTCTTCTCTCTATAACTAATTCTTCTCTCTATAACTAATTCTTCTCTCTATAACTAATTCTTCTCTCTATAACCCTCTCTTTTTATAAGTCTATCTAGAAAATAAAACTATTAAATAGCTAAATAATAGCCTATATAATAAGGCTATTATTTAGTTTAAGCTATTAGAAGTTAGTCTTATAGTAAGGATATTTAAATAGGTAAATAATAGCTATAGTAACCCTCTCTAGTACCCACTGGTGTACAGTATGGTATGGGAGGGTGTCTTATGGGAGGTTATCCCATGGGGCTCAGGTGCACCCTCCCGAGGTCCGTTTTTGTGCGTGCGAGTTTCCGGTCTCTCGAATATTGCCAGCCCGCATCTAAATATCCCATCTTAGTCTCAAACTCTGCTAATACACCAGAAATAACGGAAACCTCTGGACAGAATGTCTACAGAACAACTGTTGACCAGAAGAGAGAAAAAAACAAGAATCATGTACATGACTGGCTGTCAAACCTTCCTTGTATTGTGCGGTTATCTGCCATAGAGCACGCTGCGCCGCATGTGTCCCTTCCGCAAAATTTGATATCCACTGCGGCAAATGACTCGGTTGCAGTCATTCTGATGTGGATTTCTCAAAAAGTTGCTAGAGCCAACAGTCACAGGCGATCGTGACATCGTACATATCAATGGACGAGTTGCTGCTGTTGGCCGTCCATAATTCCGAACGGACCCACTTAGGCTCAACTTGGTCACAAATGTTGGCCTGCTTCACCGACGAATTAGCGCCAACATGAATTAAGACGGCGTTGGTTGGACAAGAAAACGGTTAGCGCCTGCGTACTCACTCACGATGTCATGTAGCACTTGCGAACCATCTTGCATTATGTCTCTTGCTATTACACTTCCATACAATCTTTGGATTCCCCTCACACTCTCCCAATTGCCAAGTGCACGAGCATCACACACGGTCTAGTTTTCTTGCTGCCTAGGTCGCGGACTTTGAAATGATTTCCAACGTCACAGCCTTCGTAGCAGGTCTAACCGGCACGTACGTCTTCCTTTGGGCTCTATTGCAATTTACCCAAGATGCGACGGAGCCACCATCAGTGCAGGATGCCTTCCCCTTCCTGAGCCCAATTGTCAGCATGGGCAGGGCGGGCTCGGGTTTCCACAGTCGTCTGAGGTAAAGTCTTTTCGTGGGCAAGAGCAATGTGCTATTCGTGGAGCTGACGGATTTCGCCAGAGACAAACTCAAGCTGCCCATCTACACACTACGGCTTCCAGGTTCGCGACTTTATGTCATCAATGACACGGCTCTCATTCCTGTCTTGCAGCGTCAAGTCCGAACCTTATCCATTTCACCAATCATAGTCAGAATCTTCTCGCATTTCATGGGCATTAGCGGAAAGGCCCTTGAAATCATGGGTCAGAACCCTGTTGAGGATCATGGTTTTGTGCACCAGATGACAGTCAAGGGCAGCGAGGGCCTCAAACCCGGGCCCAATCTCGACGAATTAAATGCCAAAGCGGTGCAAATCCTCAACATGACTTTGGAGTCTTTTTGCATGAAGATGACAACCACCACTGTGGATCTTTTCGCATGGGCTTCAGAGGAAATTATGCTGGCCACCACAAAAGCGGTTTATGGACCTAAGAACCCTTTCAAGGATCCAATTGTTCGTGACGCTTTTATTAGTAAGTTAGCCTGCCTTACCAGTCGCTCAATACCCTTCACGTTCGGGTACACTAACTCAGTCAGCAAATATGAGGCCGGTCTGATCACACTCATCACGGGCTTTCTGCCATCAGTGCTAGCGGGAGAGAGTCTTCGAGCGCGTGACATTCTGACGGATGCCTTTGTGAAGTATTACACTGAAGGCGGCCTTGAAGAAGACTCACCCTCGGTCTATGCACGCAACAGATACGAATACCCTTCCACGCTCGGGGTGCCGATGAGAGACATTGCCAAGATGGAAGCAGGGGGCTCGATTGGGCTTGTCAGTAACACGATGCCAGCAACTTTCTGGATGCTCTACCACTTGCTGTCTGACCCAATCGCCCTCGAAGACTGCCGCCAAGAAGTATC
The DNA here is from genome assembly GCA_000800745.1 of Diaporthe longicolla. Classification (NCBI taxonomy): domain Eukaryota; kingdom Fungi; phylum Ascomycota; class Sordariomycetes; order Diaporthales; family Diaporthaceae; genus Diaporthe; species Diaporthe longicolla. The sequence goes on from JUJX01000039.1 coordinate 58,664, forward strand.
CAAAGCCGTGACTGAGAAGAACGGCGAGGCCTATTTGGACCTTGCTTACATCAAGAGTTCTTGTCCTGTCCTGGCTTCAACGATGCAAGAAGCCTTCCGCTTCCACAGTATAGGCATGTCTGCCCGCGCGGTTGTCGAAGATCATGTGCTTGGCGGGAAGTACCTTCTCAAGAAGTAAGCCTGCTCTCTCACGAGTGATCGTGACCTCAGCACCCAGTGCAGCGTATACAGCGTACGAAAGCTAACATATATAGGGGAAATACGGTCCTCATCCCGAGTACTGTCCAGCACAGCTCCTCTCCTGCTTGGGGCGACAATGTAGGTAAGTTCTACTATAAGCGATTTGTCAAACCGAGGAAACACAATCCGGTCGCATTCCGAGCATTTGGTGGCGGAGCCACACTGTGCCCCGGCCGCCACTTTGCCTCCACCGAGATTCTGGCCTTCGCCAGCGTCATCCTCCTACGCTTCGATATCAAACCGGTGGGTAGCAATGGCTGGGGAACTGCGGGATACAAGGAAGCCAATGCTGCCTTTCGTCTGCCCAAAGAGGACGTGAAGGTGGAGCTCATTCCCCGCGACAGCAAGAAATGGAATGTTTTCTTTTCAGAGCCTGGAAAGGCGATGGAAATCTCGAACGAGGATATAACGGCCGCTGTAGGGCATAGCCAAGTCAATCATTGACACTCGTAGTACGAAACAGCAATATCTACAAGATGTTTCTTTGAACATACACCAGTTCGATAGTATTGACTGTCTTTTCACATGTCCTCCTCACTACGAATTTTCCAAAATGTCTAGACTCTCTGCATTTATCGATCCCTCGCCCAAAATCCCAGGGCAACGATTGTTGTTTCAGAGAATTCCGATCTCTTCGACGCCGTGAGACCATTAAAATCTCATGATTACCGTCGTCTTCACGCAACTGGAAAATATGCCCAAGTGTCCCATGGGACTGACAATACAAAGGGGTAATGTACTTTGTAGATTCAAGCAGAAAGGCTGATACCATAGAACCCGCGCCCCCAAGACCAAGTGTCGTTGAGTACTCCAAGTAAATGGTGAGAATATCAGGGAAAAAAGCTTAGATAGTTGCCAGTGGTAAACTACTTACTGTGGCCCCGGATTCTTAGTTCTAGTAATAAACGTTGCCCGACTGCTGTCCACTTGAGTCTCGTTGAGCTAATAAGGCAAACGGCTGGGTGGACCTGATTGGGGCGGTCCCACCCAAAGCTTACGGAACCACAGCACTACCGAGCTGCCACCTGCAGTTAGTCTACTGCTGCAACACAGCGGTAGCATCCATTGGACCACCGCCGCAAACGTCACCTCCTCCCAAGCAACCTCAAAGCCACCGGTCAAAGGCCCTTCGTGTTGCTTGGCCTTTCTCTTTGGAAGGGTTCGAAATGGCCAGTGTACGATCACCTCCCACCGACAAAAAACCCGAGCACAATCACGAGAAGTTGACTGATGGGAAGGCAACCAGCATGGCGTAGCCCGAACCAACCGGTCCCGCACTGAAGAACAGAAGCAACAAGAACTCGACAAGATAGCAAAGTACCGCGACCTCGAAGGCCACGTCCGATCACTGGTCGCCGATGCCAGCTTCACGCCCGACCTGCTCAAGCTCACGGCCAAGCTGCTCCGCCTCAACCCGGAGTACTACACGATATGGAACGTCCGCCGCAGATGTTTGCTAACCTGTGGGTTATCATCCAAACCGTCGCCTGGGTCATTGCCCTCGAAGGCGTCGCAGAGTTCTTCTCAGAACGCCACTACCACCACATCTTCCGCCGCATCCTCCTCCTCCTCCTCGACCGCGACCAAGACCCTGCCAAACCCCGCGTCCCAGACAACTGGGAAGAGTGGTACTACAGCTGACGACGCTGCCCCGGCCGGCCCCGACGATGACAGCGGATCTACGGATGACGCAGGTCGCGCAGAAGCTAGGGAGAAGGATCTCGACTCGCTCAGGTCCGAGCTGGGCTTCACGGTCCCGCTGCTGATGGAGTTTCCCAAGTGTTACTGGATCTGGAATTACAGGTCGTGGCTATTACAGCAGGCTATAGAACGGCTGCACCCTCAGGTTGCGAGGCGCATATGGGAGGAGGAGCTGGGCCTCGACACCAAGATGCTGAGCAAGGACCGGCGAAACTTCCATGCATGGGGCTATCGACGGAATGTCGTCAGCCATCTCGAAAGCGCTGCGCTCAACGGCAAGAGCATGGTAGAGTCGGAGTTCGATTTTACAACCAAGATGATCCGCGTTGACCTGTCGAATTTCTCTGCATGGCACAATCGCAGCAAGCTTATCCCAAGGCTGTTGGACGAGCGACAAGCCGACGAGGGAGCGAGGAAGAAGTTCTTTGATGATGGTACAGTACTTCTGTGTTCCTTCAGCCTTGCATCACGGCTAACACGTCTCCAGAGCTGGCCTTGATAAAGGAGGGCTTAAACGTAGGGCCCGAAGACCAGTCACTCTGGTACTACCACCAATTTTTGATGCTGGATTTGATCGAACACGATGCACGACCGACCATCACGGCCAGTTTCACCGTGGATGAAAGACTGGACTATATCACAACGGATATAGTGGATATCAAAGACCTACTCGAGGACTATGATGACTGTAAACTAATTTATGAAGCGCTCATCGAGTGCACGCTGGCATTGTCGACGTTGGAGAAACGAAAGCCGTCCGAGGAGGAGATGGTGGACCTGGAGACCTGGCTCTCCAAGCTACAAGAGCTGGACCCTATGAGGAGAGGTTGCTGGGATGATATGAGGAAGCAGCTAGGTCTCACTATCAAATAACGAAGCGAGGAGTACCAAGGACGGAATGGATCCAAGACATTCGGTCTGTCGGAACACGCCCGTTTCACCGATCCCTGGCCCTTATTCGAGCACATGCCTGGGCGTGACCAAGCCAAACGGAATGACTTGTAATGAGCCCGGATGTGGGTGTGATGGTGGGATTGAGTCGCGTGGGGTGTTCGGTGACGACTTGGACCAGCTCTGTTTCTATGACGGCAGTCCTGCATCGAGTCAAACCTTGCCTGTGAACCTCTCCCACGATTCGTAGGACTTCAGACGGTATCTCCAATCATTGCTACGGTCACAACCCAATGCGGAGCAATCTTCCCACTTTCAAATCACCTTGAAGGTCAAGCAAGCAATGAGTTTGGGTGATAAATGATGCAACCCTCTCGTGGTACGGGTGCAACCTGGGTCGCTTTCTTCCGCCAGCCCTCGCCAGCGCCACAAAGCGTGACTTCCTGAATGCGTAGCTTCCTGGGCAGGTTGCGCATCTGGCTGACAACGTCTGATGTCATGTTGGGCTGTCGAAAGTGATTATTGGATTTTTGGGACAAAGAGTTGTCTCAAAGTCACCTCTATCACAAAGGGTCAGAAATGGCCATTGTTCAGTGTCGCCATTCAACCATTGTCGTCTTCAACAAAGTCCCATTATGAAGCTCGCAACTCCACGATTCACCTACCACGGAAGCTCAACGTTACATATGTGCAGCCTAGCAAGAAAGTTGCACCTTGTGTGATTCCTGTCGCAGTCTCCCCAAAATTCTGACCTCAAGGTCGAACTTCCCTACTTTTTTTCAGAGCGCATCTTCTCGCAACGAGTACCTACGAAGCTGATACTACCTGAACTTACATTCAAAACTGAACGACCCAAGTTTAACACCCTTGTTCTTTTCTCCCCAAAAATGTGTGTATTCATCTACACAATGAGCCGCTGCGAGCACAAGGAGTTCCAGAACGTGAGCGAGTGCCCCGTGGCCCGCAGGACCACAGAAGAAGAGCCGGCCAACCGCGGCGACTTGACGGTCGAAAAGCCCGTCTTCCTCTTCGACACGAGCAAGAGCAGGACAGAAACGCCAGAGTACTACAAGGCCGCCTTCCCCTGCAGGAAACTCAAGGCCATCAGGCCCGTGCCGACGCTCTGCAACCAGTGTGCCAAGCGGGCCGAGCTGGCTACGCGGCTGGGGCCTATAGGCACCCCTGGGAGCAGCAGCGGCAGCAACAACAGCACGGCGGGCTCTTCTGTCGGCCTGGCTGCTGATAGGAGTGGCTCGCTCTCTGATCTTACCAACGACTCAGGTATGTCCGCGTCTGGTGGGACATTTACTGTTCGATCGGTCAGGCGGGTGGAGAAAGACATTTAAGGACCTCTGCTGACCAAAATTTGGGTCTGACTACAGGCACATCCACCCCGAGGTCGTTTTGGAAATTCGCAAATCCGATTGAGCTCGTATGAGCCTTGAAACTGCAGCTAACCGTGGAGCCTCGATCATTACGGAGAGAGCAAGTATCGGGTGGACGACAGGCTACGGTGAGGTGGATGCCGGGGACAGCTTAGGACTTGGACGCGTCCATTCGTCTTCATAATGGGTGCAACTTGATTTTTCGTCAGTCATTACGGCGGTGTTAAAAAGGAAAGCAATGGCGTTGAGGTTGTCCAAACAGCCCAGGGATACGTCCCAGGCGATTATCTGAAGATTATTTAGAGGATATCGTAAAATACCAACTGTGTTTATAATACTTACGGCACTAGATTTCCAGTGTTGTATTGGCTGTTCTCTAGCATTTTGTAGTGTTTCGCCTAGCTGTAATGTACTTTAATATCAAGCTCTTGTCTTGCCAGTGAAAAGACACGTCAACCGTGTCATCGAATAGCAACATCTTTTTTTTGAAACACATGGTTTGGTAGATCATAGGGCCGATGGCACGTTGTTTTGCATGGCTTGGGTACGTTGGTGCAACTCTAAGTCGAACCCTGGAATTTCCACGATGGTTGAACCAGAACCCCATCTTGCCGTGCCTCTACCTTCATGACTCTAGATTTGTGGCGGGAGTCAACATGCTTGAACGTGAGGGTATGAGCCCAGAGCTGCTTGAGGTCACTGCATTCTCCGTAGAGCATACACCTCCTCGGAATCGAATAAATGAGCTACTTGACATGAAGTCACCTGGAGTGCCTCCACGGAGATGAAGTAAAGACACGTACTGTACGATTACGTACAATGGCTAGGGGTCCAATTGACTTCTGCAGGGAGCTGGGGAATCCCTGAGGGGTTTGCTTCTCCAGGCCGGTGCAGCGGGGCACGGGCGATCCAGTCACCGTTCAGTTCTGCCCGTTGGCTTGGAAGCTGGGGGGAGGAAGGGGAGGGGCCGGGCTGGCTGAATCCTGCCCACGGGCCTTGCCTCGTCTGAGCTGCCGGCCCCTGGCCCCCGAAACAAACCTGCCACCTGCCACCTGCGTCCCTGCCACTCCTGGAGGGCCATGCAATTCCATGTCTCGCCCTGGATGGGTTGGGATGTTCTAGAACAGCATCGCGTGAGGTGTCAGTTGTGCGTCGACTTCTGGAATTGAGTCGATGATTCTCCTCGTCCCAAGCGCTCCAGCCCACCGGTACCGTGCTAGCTGGCAGGGGTCCTGAAGACCACCACCTCCTTTGCTCCATAAGCAGGCTGACCGAGGTATTGGTTGGTTGGTCCTGTGGGACATGGGTAATGCCATGCCTATGCCTGAAAAGGCTCCCAGGAATGCAGCTAGAGTCTTTGGGTGTGCAATGTCGCATAGCAAGGCAGTCATGCCCGACAGCAGAAACACTGCAGCCAGACAGATGCAGGTGCACCTGCAGCGTGAGGCGCTCCGGAGCCCCAGAGACCCAGAGCCCCATCTGCGGTGCAGCTTCCCCACGCGACGGACTAGTGGGAAGGTGTGAGTGTAGGAGGGAGGGTGGAGTGGAGCGAGTGACGCTGCGGGTCGGTGGTGCTACTGTGGTAGTAGACACTCGCAGCAAGAACGGAGCACACTACAGCCAAATGATGCGAGATCCACCCCATCAACCAGCCATTCCGAGCGATGGATCCCTAATAGCCCATCTTCATCCTTCTTCGCTTGCATACCGTACCGTAATACACTCATCACTCACTCGCTGCTTCCTCACTGTCTTGTTGACCACGTCAAAACGGGGCCAGCCTCACGACCAAACACACTTGCAGAGGCACCACTCTCGACCTTGTCCTGTTCTTCGCTAGTATCAGCAGCCGACTTGTGTGTGCGGCGCTGCGCCATTACCCTCCAGCCCAGCCGATATCTCCGGATATACATAATCCTCCCCTTACAGCAACTTACCCACATGTCCACCACACCCACATTCATTCCGTGATGGCCAAGAAGGCACGTCAAAGAATCAGCTACGGTAAGTGCTCCCCTTGCGTCCGCCTATACCTACCTCCCTGCGTCTCTGCTGTCGCGACCAAGGCGGCCCTTGACCCCGCACGTGGCAGCTGTTGCGCAGCAGTGGTCGCATGCGAGCAATATCCATGGGGCATGCCACCGTTTCACCTCCCGGATTGATGTCTCTGACTTCATGCGCCCTCTGACCAGTTCTCGAACGCGCCGACAAACAGGCCGGAGGCCACAAGCTCGGTGTCAATGGCCTCGCCGTCGACCGCGACCAGTCAATCCTGTGAGCCCCCGATCCTCGCGCCCAACGCACTCGGCCAATCCAACTGAAACCTCCGACCCGCGCTCGCGCTCAGTGTTGCTGACCACAACTGTCCTGCCCTGCAGCTACTCCGGAGGTCGCGATGGCACCGTTTGCGCATGGGACCTGAACCTCGACCTGACTGGCAAGGGCCTCTCCTCCACGACCGACTCGACGCACAACGACGCCTCCAAGTCTAAGAACACCACCAAGTTCCGAGCCCAGACACTCGCGCATACTAATTGGATATGCGACATTGCGTTAGCTCAGAGTAACGCCGCTGTCATAACTGCCTCCCAGGACCAGATTGTCAAGCTCTGGAGGCCGCACGCAAACCAGAACGATGAGCCTCACAAGATCGGAGAACATGCCGATTATGTCAAGTGTGTCGCATCGCCGGGGCAGCAGTCCTCCTGGGTTGCCACCGGTGGCTTTGATCGGAAGGTGTATCTGTGGGACCTGAATGGCGGCGGCAAGACGCTCGAGATCGACACCAAGGGCGAGGAGGTTCCCGAGAAGGGCTCAGTGTACTCGCTAAGCACCACTGAGAATATGCTGGCCTACGGCGGCCCCGAGTCCATCCTGCATCTCTGGGACCCCAGGGCTGGGAAGCGAATCACCAAGTTCCGCGGACATACATCGAATATTCGGTCCATATTGCTTAGCGCCGCCGGCGATATGGTCATGACAGGCAGTGCGGATCAGACAGTCAAGGTCTGGAGTATCACCGCGGGTCGCTGCATGCATACTCTCACCATGCACAACGACAGTGTTTGGTCGCTCTACTCCGAGGACCCCGAGCTCTCTGTGTTCTACAGCACTGACCGCTCTGGCTTGATCGCAAAGACGGACGTTCGGGGGACTATGGGGGAGATGGACGAGGGCCTCTCACTCGCTGTCGCTCAAGAGCATGATACGGTCTTCCGAGTAGTGGCAGCGGGGGATTACATGTGGACCGCGACTCAGAGGTCATCCATCAACCGCTGGCATAGCATCGATACAGGGGCCGATATCCCACTTCCGGAGTCTTTCAGACAACAACGAGCCTCGATCGCGGCCAAACTGCCGCCCTCGAAGTCATCCTCGGTTGCTAATGGCAAGCCCAAGGAAATCCCAGCAAGGTCCATCCTCAGGATATCCAACACAGCGAGATTCCCTGCGCCGGAGCTTTCCCCTGGTGCAGACGCTGACACACAAACAATCGAGTCTGTCGTCAACGTATTGGAACCTATACAGCACGTACCAGAGGAGACAATTGAGGGCCTGTTTGGCCTGGTCAAGCACCGCTTGTTGGCCGACAAGCGGCGGGTACTTACTCTGGATACGGCAGGCGACGTTCTGCTGTGGGATTTGATACAGGTCAGGCATGTGCTTTTGATGTTGAGTTTCATGATGCTAACCAGGCTTGGTGCAGTGCAAACCGGTCCAGAGCTTTGGGAAGAAGCACCTCGAGGATGTGGAGCCCCTGGTTAATAGCCTTGAGAACGTCTCACCGTGGTGCTCGGTTGACACCAGCTCTGGCAATCTCACAGTTGTCTTGGAACCATTTAACTGCTTTGACGCAGAACTCTATGCCGATGAGCTGGTCTTGGATGAGCCTGTCGATTTCAGGGAAGATCAAAGAAGTAAGCTGAGTGCCTCTCAATGCCGTGTACGTTACCCGCAATCGCTGACACGAGTTGAAAGTCAACCATGGAAAGTGGATCCTAAGGTATCTTTTCTCGAAACTCATCGATGAAGAGATCAGGCGCGATGAGGCCCATCGAGCGAAGCTGAACGAGACGGTCGAGAAGAATATAGCTGCAGCGAAGACGAGACCTCCAATCAGCGTCACGATTCCCACCTCTCCAAATTTTGACCAGGCGGTTGAGTCCCCCATGACTCCTAGGGCTAATGGCTCGCAGTACCCACCCATGACACCAGGCATGGGCATCGGGCTGGCGACCCCGGGTCTCCCTGGAGTCAAGGAGGAAGGTGGAAGTTCCACGCTGCCCGTGGACAAGAGGATATCTTCAGCCAGCCGGCCGTCCCAGGAAAGGGAAGACTATTTCACCAATGCGATAGTGTCGGCAGACGGCAACCAGGCTGCGAAACCTGCAACGACCCCGGCTGAACAGCCGGCTGAAAATGGCAAAGATAATGACAAGGAGAAGGAGAAGGAAAAGGATAAAGATAAAGGCGACAAACAGCCCAGCACGCCCTTCACCAAGAAGTTTCGTATGAATATGACATTCGGTACTAAAAAGCTTGGACGATCGGCCTCATCAACAGCAACAGAAAAGCCAGCAATCACAGAGGAGAAAACAGCAGAATCAGAATCATCATCGAATCATGAACCGGAGAAAGAGTACGACGATAACTTCCTCGGCGTGGTCGAAAAGATTCAGGATGAGTATGCGAAGCAATTGATTGATAGCCCAGAAAAGGTCATTGAGACAAGAGTCACGCCGAGCCTCACCAATGAAACACCGGTGCTCAAGCTACCAGCAGGAACCAAGGTGATCATCCAAGAGGAGACTTCCGGAGGCAGTGCGGAGTTGTACCGAGGGACGATCGAGACGGTTGGCATCGATGCTGATATCATTGAGAAGTGCGCGCCGCAGTGGCTTGGCGAGGTGCTGCTTCTCAACACTGTCCCACAGAAGGAGCCTGTAAAGGTATCATTTGTGTTGCACCCATGGCCAGACTCGGGACTGCCCAGCCTCACGTCTGCAGATGGAAATAATCGTCTAAACGCCAACAAGATGCTCCGGGTGAGGAAGATCTTGGCGTACGTGGCGGAGAGGATCGATCCCACCTTTGAGCAGCCCGAGAACGACGCAGAGCCGAACCCCGATGTGATGAAGGCTGAGGAGTACCTTGAGCTCTACTGCAACGAGCAGGTGAGTCGCGCTGTCTGGTGCCAAAGTATGATGGGCACCTTTTAACTGACGATGTCTGCAGCTCCTGCCAATCAACATGACTCTTGCGACTCTGCGTGCCTACATATGGAAGGGCGGTAACGATGTTGTTCTGTACTACAAGGCCAATGGAAAGAAAGAGATCCCGTTGCCACCGCCTGAACAACCAGAGGCTCCAGAGGAAGAGAACCCGGCACCTGCTCCTCCTGCCGATGGAGGTTTAGTTGGGCAAGCTACAGCAGCCGCAGCAGCTTAGATCATGACTTGGGGCACGAGGTGGCGGTGGAGTTGGAATGGCGTGAACTCATCCTAAGTGGAGGTGGCTCGATTCTTTGGCTTGTCTATAGGGTATCTTCTTCGACAGACCATTCAGGTCTTGGTACATAATGTACATAGCAGCAGAGCGACGTCTTTCGAGAAGGCCTCGGGGTTTAAAGTTGATGCTCTTGGAGCCTTCGACTGTCCCACTCCTGTGCGCACATGCTCTGAGGTGCGCAACGGGCGTCTTCCTCCGGGAGTCTTCCTCCGGGACATGGCCCAGTTGTCCTTGCGTATGTGCCGTCCTACCCTGGGGCCCTTGGGACGGCGGATGCTCGTTTGTGGCCTCTGCCCAGGCCCACCATAGCAGACATGTTTCCATCTTACAGTCATCCATATCCTCAAGGTAGAGTGGACTCGGCTTTTCTTGCCGTGCCACGCTCGAGGGAATTGATCACCCACTGGTAGCTACCCAGGAAGACGGCACCGCCAATGCTAATCCACATGACCCTCGGACCAATGCCCGCAAAGAACGGCCGCACACCGTGCTGCCTCAGGATACCCGAGACGATGTCCCAGACCTTCTGGCGCTCGGTGCTCAGCATGACCCTGGTCTTGAGCACGTCGAGCGGCGTGGTGACGGCCGCCGCCACACCGCCAGACACACTACCATAGAGCGCGGACTCGGCGGCGCTGACATCCGCCGTGCCCGTTGCCGCACCACCAACACCGCCCTGGCCCTGGCTCTTCCTGGCCCGCGAGTACGACTTGAGCGCCTCCCACAGCGGGAACTGGATCACGGTAAACGGCACCTCGCGCAGGATGGTGATCCCCCACCCGCGGTAGAGCTCCCGCCACACGCCCGGCAGCCCGACTTCGGCGCGCCGCGCCAGGATCGCGCGCAGGCTCGNCGACAGCGACGACCCGCCGTGCTGGCCCGCCTGCGCGCGCTGCTTGACGACCTCGGTGGGCACGCGGACGGAGCAGGCGGCGACCTCGCCCAGGGACGCGGCGAGCATGTGGTCCACGGCACTGCCTTTGTTCCCGCTGCCATTGCTGCCTCCTAGGGTATTCCGCCGCGCCTCGGCCAGCGCCGACTTGGTCGCCTCGTACGTGCAGAAGAAGAAGGCGGCGCCGGGCGCGGACCCGGCGGCCGCGGACCCGACGCCCCGGTAGATGCCCCTGAACCCGCCCGAGGCGAAGAACCCTTCTGAGGACTGCAGGCGCGTCTTGAGCGTGTCGAGGGGGAAGAGGGTCAGGTCGACTGTGGTGCCGGCGACGCCGCCTGCGAGGAGGGCGTGGAGGAAGGGCGGGTTGGCCGGGGGGGAAGACATTTTGAGGCGGCTGCTTTCGGTCTTCTTTTTGGCGCGGTTTCGGAAGGCAATTGGCAGGTGTGCAGGTCGGAGAGGTCGGAGAGGAGTCGAGGGATGGGTGAGGAGGGATCAGGGAGTCGTGGTTATGTGGTGGGCGGCATTTCGTGGCTCCGGTTGTTGGGTTGGTTGAGTGACTGACTTGTTTGGGTGACGATCTCGAATTTCATCGGCTCCGAGTCGGCGCTGGCGGTTCGATGACCCTGGGGCGCCTGGACCCTGCGCGCTGTGAGGTCATCCCTGTCCCCCGAGCTTCGGAAGCTCCAGCTGCTGGAGGGCCCCCAGCTGCCAGGGTCTACCACTGTATCTGTACCTGGATCAACACTGCTTGTCATCAATAAAGACATTTCAATTCACAATTTCCCGAGGCTCATTTTCATCGGAAATTCCAATGTGTTGAGAATGATATGATCAGCTATGTACAACTACATACGCTGGAGACATGAGCTCCGTACCACAGGTGCTCCATCGCACTGCTAAGCCGGTCACCGTCGCCGAGTTTGTCGATGCCGTGCAATCGATATGTCGTCCCAGATTTCCTGGATCTCGTGGCCGGCAGGCCCGTCCCGTTGGTACGATATGAGTTCAGGGGTGCCTTTTTTCTGGTTGACTAACGTTTCACGCAGGTCTGGCCATCAGCGGAGGGGTCGACTCCATGGCCCTGGCATTTCTGTGCTCACAACTCCACAGAAACCGCCATGCGATAAAGGTTGCTGACAACCCCGTCGGTGCTTACCATTGTATGATAGTGGATCATCGCATGCGCGAGGGGAGCGATTTGGAGGCTGATGCCGTTCGGTCCAGCCTGACGAGCCTTGGCCTCAGGACCCACCTGATGACCATCGGCTGGAAGGACTTCTTGGAAGGCTCGGGATATTCTCACCCCAAGGAGCTACCTAACTTTGAGACTGTCGCCCGGCGACTTCGATATCGCAAGATGGCTGTGTTATGCGCCAAGGCCAGGATTGCGTCGCTCTTCTTTGCGCACCACCAAGACGACCAGTACGAAACGGTCCTCATGAGGTTGATATCCGGCCACGGCGCCGCTGGTCTACTGGGCATGCGCCCCGTCACCGATATCCCTGAGAGCTACGATATCCACGGGGCCTACCAAAGCGGCTTGATAGATGACCAGGCGTCCAAGCTTCCCATGATCAACTACCGTCCTCTGAAATGGGACCTGAGATCCATCAAGGATGAGATAATGGCTGATCTGGATCCCGAGGTTTTGGCGAGGGAACGGGTAGAGGGCACCCCTTTCAGTGCCTATCTTGAGGACGAACTCGACTCATACGTGCCGAAGATGCAGATGATGCTTCCTGTAGCACCTCCAGAAATAGAGGACGGTGGTGTCATGGTCTACCGGCCCTTGCTTGAGTTCAGCAAGGACAGACTGATTGCAACCTGTGAGGCTAACAGCTTGCCGTGGTTTGAGGATGCCACGAACCAAGATGCGACTCTGACGATGAGAAACGCCGTGAGGCATCTCTACAGACATCACACCCTACCAGCACCATTGCAAAAGCCAGCTATATTGAATATGTCCTGCCGCTTGCGGAGACAGGCAGAGCTTGACGAAGCCGAGGTGGACCGACTCTTGACCCGGACCGTGGTCCGTGATTTTGAGTCTATAGCAGGAACTGTCGTTGTGCAGCTCCCGTCATTTCGGTTGCCTCGTAGCCCACGAGGGCTCAACACTCGGGCCAGGCGCGCAAGACGCCTGGAACGCTATCGCTACATTGCCAGCATGCTCCTCAAGCGTCTTATCGCCATGGTGACACCTGAGCAGCAAGGTCCATTTGCGACCAATCTCCAGAACCAGGTTCTACGGCTTTTCCCATCTCTAAACGATAATCCAGCCACATACCCTGAGCATCCCAAAGCCTTCAACGTCTCGAGCGTACACTTCCTCCCTGTGCGAACCTCCTCTGACCCCGGCGCACCGATGAGTTGGTATCTCACTCGCGAACCTTATGTGTCCGGACGGCCGCTCCCCAACTGTGCATTTGGGAGGTTGAGCATTCGTGAACGCTGGCGCCGACGGCCGACGGTATGGCGTTGGCCATTATGGAAGCCTTGGCAGCTATGGGACGGGCGGTTTTGGGTGCGAGTGCGCAACAGGTCCAACGTGCACGCGGGGGTGGCCCCTTTCGAGGCCAGATATGCAAAGGCCTTTCGAGACTCGCTACCCGATGATCAGGCGCGCGGTAAGCTGGCGGCACTGCTGAAACACCACGCCCCGGGCAAGGTGAGATACACATTACCTGCCATCTATACGGGTGGCGACCACGAAAGAGCTGTCCAGGAGGTTCGGCAGCACCGCGACATAGAGAAGGAGAAGCCACCGGGAAAGCACAAGGCCAAACATTCGTGGGGGGAGTTGGATTTAGAAGCCCAGCGTGACGAGTATATTAAGATGAGGGAATGGGAGAAGGAGCAGGGCATCTGGGACGTCGATATTGCCGCGGCGGGTGCCCAGGCTGCGAAGAAAGTCCTGGTCGCGCTGCCGACCCTTGGCATATCGAAACCGGGGCTGAATGAATGGATTAGGTACGAGATCAGATACCGGAGGGTGGACAGGCGCATGCTGGAAGACACGGCGAGGGATGAGCGACAGCTGGCGTGGTTTCGACATAAGAGGTCGATGGCGAGGACCAGGACGAAGGCTTGTGCGGAACAGACCAGGAGTTGCCGGGCCAAGAACACGAGTCGACGGTCGCCGAAACAATAAAACTTGTACTATAAGCCTAACCCAAGTGCTCTCCGCTCAATTACTTCACACGGGTATGTGCAGTGAGACGGTGAACCCAGAACACAGCTTGGCCGCAAATGTCATGCCCATCTCTCTCTGCGGAAATATAGTATGATGCTGGAGGTTGGAAGGCTGGGCACTAGGGGTGTTCATCCCAAGATTCCCAGTCTAAAATCATGCATTAGACCACTCAGCGAGTTCCGCGCAGCACGTGGACCCCTGCGCCGCGGGCACTGCCGGCCATTCCTCGCCACTAAAATGTAGCAATCTCAACTGATCTTGTGCATCCGATATCCCGCCCCCCCCCCGGCCAACTACCTACCACTTAGGTGAATAGCCTCGCCGTTTATTAGTGTAAGCTGCACACCTGGCAGTCAAGTAGCGCACGTGGGACCGGGCCGGCTTTCTGTGCCGGCATACAAGTATGGATGGATTTCCTCAAGTTGCTGTCGCGGCCGTCTAGGACGACGAAGCTGCTCGTCCTTGGCTTCAGCACCGTGTTGCTGGTCTATTTACTCAGCGGGACTGACATCGTCCCACTTCGATTATCCGGGGAGAAATCGCCGATTGTCTCTACCACCACCGAACTGCCCAAGGAGGCTTCATCGCCCAGCATGGCAGCGGTTGATCTGAGCTGGCACCCGCCGGCCCAGACTCTGATCAACAACCTTACCAACGCCGTGAGCAGCAGCACCACTGGCGTGTATGGCTTTATCTACGACTCGTCGAACACGCCCGACGAGGCGTATGGGACTTATAATTGGTGCAATATGCCCCATGTCAGGGCCACGGAATACAAGGTGCCACCTGACGAATACGAGCTTGTCTATGTCGAATTGGTGAGCCGGGAATATACATGTATGTGCCTTGGAGACACAAGCCACGATGCTAATAACAGACAGATCCACCGCCACCACAAGCGCACTCCCTACGCGGCCAACTCATTCCCAGTCGAGCCCTACACCTGGGACTGCGACGACCAAGGGCTGTACTTCTTCGCGCGGCCCTTCTCAGACCCGTCGTCGCCACACCCCAACGCCGGCAGGAACGCCTCCGCGCTGGCCTACTGGGCCGGCTTCAGCGGGTTCAATCCCTTCGGGACCATCGCTCAGGGCTTCAAGGGGTCCTGCCAGTTCCCGCAGATAACGGCGCAAGGGCTCGACGACTCATGGCAGCACGGCGCGGACCTGTACGGGGCGTACCACGACCTCCTGGGGTTCCTGCCCTCGCGGGACGACCCGGCCGCCGCGTGGCGGCAGAAGGTCAAGTACAGGGTGACCAACAACGTCATCACGAGCGAGGTCGCGGGCATGGTGATCAACGGGATGTGGCGCACCACGGACTCGGTGCCGCTGCACATCCAGCCGACGGGCGTCGACTCCCTCGAGCCCTCGTACACGTGCGCCTCGGCCGCGGCGCAGTTCAGCAGCCTCGCGTCGCCCGCCAACGCGGACTGGGCCGCGCACTTTGACGTCACCGCGGGCCTGTACGCGACGCTCGACGGCATCTCGGGGGTCAGCCCGTCGGATGCCGGGTTCCACAAGAGCTTTGATCATTACTACGATAACCTGTCGGCGCGGCAGTGTCACGGGAGGCCGCTGCCCTGCAAGATCAACGACACGGCTGTGTGTGTCACGCAGGACCTGGCTGATGAGGTGTATCGCCTGGGACACTGGGAGTATAGTCACACGTACCGCGGGGCCGGGCCCGATGCGCTTGCGGCCAGCGCGAGTTCCCTCGGGGTGTGGGTCGCGGAGCTGGCGGCGCACCTGCGGGATGTTGTTGATGGTAGGTCGGACGGCACGCTTTGGTTCCACAATGTCGCGCACGACGGGTCCGTCAGCCGGTTGCTGGGGATCTTGCAGGCGGATGTGATGGTCTGGCCTGGTATGGGGAGCGAGGTCGTGTTTGAGCTGTGGGCTAAGGGGGGTGAGCACTTTGTTCGTGTGCTTTTTGGG
Organism: Diaporthe longicolla; assembly: GCA_000800745.1. Taxonomy (NCBI): domain Eukaryota; kingdom Fungi; phylum Ascomycota; class Sordariomycetes; order Diaporthales; family Diaporthaceae; genus Diaporthe; species Diaporthe longicolla. Next base: position 74,411 of record JUJX01000039.1, read on the forward strand.
GGAATCGTGTTGGAGTCTTCGAATCCCAGCTTGGGGGTGTTGGATATGATCCCTGTGGAGACTTTGTTGGCGTGAGTATTACCCCAGTTTGTCTTACTTCCTACTCGTATCTTGGGCTTTTTCTGTGCGGATAAATGCTGACTTTGCCATGACTAGGTACTTTGATGGGCTCGTTGGTGTCAAAGCAGATTTGGTCGTCAACAAGTGCAAGGACTCATCATAGACAATCCGATGGAAAAGTATGATATAGATCTTGATGAATATAGCAAATTCATACTCAGCAACGACAAAGTCTGGTTCACGATGGCAGTATAAGCCATAGTGGTGTCTTGGTATGTGCATTCTTCTAAAGCCTGCTACCCATACGTGTTGTAAACCAAGCACCATCTTCCTCTAGTAAGGAAAAACACATGGAAGTGTTGTGTTATAATTCTGCGTTAACTCGTGAAGACTCTAGCCGGCCCATATATCCAGAACATTGGAAACTTGATAGAAGCCCCTGCCCCATCCATGCGCACGGTTCCTCGTCTCTATGTCCCCGTCACACGTATGGCCCCAGCAGGTCTGTTTGTTCTCTTAGAAGCCCAGGGCAGAGTTGAAGGCATCGGCAGTGCTCGCGTCCTTAGTGCCCAGCCCCTCGACCTGGGCCTGGGCGTCCTCGCACTGGGAGACGGCGGCATCGTTTGCGCCGCAGACGTTGGTCAGCTGGTCGCAGATGAAGTTGGTGATGATGTTGGGGTTCCTAGGTTTGAATATTAGTCCTTGCTACAGGATCCTGAAGTTCTACAGAAGAGTGGGTCGTGGATGCTCACAGGGCGTCGCTCTGGCCACTGTTCCCGACCAGGGTGGCGTCGGTGGGGAAGAAGGTTCCCTCGTCGGCCTTGCGGTTGAACTCGGCACGGCCGGTCTGGAAGTCCATCGTGGGGGTGCACGAGCCGAAGTCGGCGCCTCCGGCTGCCGCTCCGCCGGTGGCAGCGTCGCCGCCCGAGGCTGTGCCGTTGTTCTGCCTGGGGAGGTGGACCAGGGCTGCCTCGGTGGCGGCGGCGAGGAGGGCGATGATGAGGGTCTGGGTCTTCATATTGGTTGGCGGTGGTAAAAAAAAGGTTGAAATAAATATCGAGCCGGCTCGGAAAGAACGTGTTTGTTTGTTCGAAGAGAATGAACGGAAGGAGTTCGCAGAACTTGGAAAGAATGGAAAGAGTCGAGTCGAAGCTGTTGAGTGTGATGCTGAGTGAGGATATCAAAACAGGCAGACTATACGGAGAGAGGAGCTATCGTCTTATACTCGAGCCCTCGGCGAGGTCACTCGCCCGACAATGGCTCCGGATCAGACGACAGCCCGCATGGATGTGAGGCAAAGGCCAAGGGGATGCATGCCATCTGGTCGATGATCGGCAGGAGAAGGGCAAGCGACGTGCAGAAACATCGTCGGCCAAAACTGCCGTCAGTGGCCAGGCAAGGAAGATGGGCGACGATGGAACAAAGATGGGACGAAAGGCGGCAGGGAGGGAGGGGATCAAAAGGCTGGTTCCGCCGCGACCTGAGACAGGCCCGGTCCCCTTCGCGCTTGGGTGATTTGGAGGGGGGGGGGACATATGTGTGGCCGCTTATCTTTCTCAGCAAGGGCCATGATGAGGATGACCGACCATGGGGCGTGATAACCTTACCGCCCAACCTTAGCACCTCGCTACCTAGTTGTGTGGGCTACATTGCCGATCTGTTGCAGTTATCCTGGTGCTGCTACCTCGACGGGCTTGTGTGGTGGCACCACGCACCGCACAGCCGGGCCATTTTAGTTGAGGCTCTGCGGCAGTGGCTGCGGGCCGTCGACGCGGGCTGGTTCGCCTGGCGTGTCACATGTGGGCCGGTACTTTGACACAAAGCACGAGGTGGCATGGTACGTGATGTCTATGTGCTGTGTGAGCTATGGTGTTGTGCTAGTCACGTCCTCTCTGGCTGTGTTATCCAGCCATCTCTCAACTCCTTTTTTTTTTTGCCCCGCGGGTCGTGATGGTGATGGTGATGGTAGTATTGACCAACTGCCATTGACGATGGCGGTGATCGACCATTTGCAACAAGAGCTATCTCCAGCAGTCATCGCGGGCCAAGCATGATCTACGAACCTAATCAACAAAGGACGAGAGGTTGGGGTCATGTTCATGCCCAGCCATCATTCTGAACTCTCTTGCAGATCATCGCCTTCGCTTGCCCAAACCGTGAGCTGCAGGGGTTGACTGACGCTCAGGGCTGACAGGGGGGCCACCAAGGGGACCACAAGGCCTTGCCAAGACGTCGAGTGGCCCACCAAGCACGCGGCTCGCAAACCCATCCGATACTCTGATCGTCGGACCATGCACGACCTGATCTGCATCCCCGGAGAATTCCTGAAGTCAACCATGAGACGAAAAATGCAACTCGCTTAGGACATCCCACTTCTCCCCAGCGCCTATCGCTTCCACAACCCAGGAACCCCATTGACCTGTACACGACCGCAGTGACGCCGTGGCACGGGGGCCACATGGGGGTCACGTCAGTCCCCACGGCTTTGTCACAGACGAGCCACCGACCTGTCCCCACTGCCGCCTATCGCACTTACTCGTCGGTCTTCCCAATCCAGAACATGCTGGGCCATGGGCGGGGATTCCTACCGGCCCGAGTGTAGGGCCAGCCCGTGCATGATGTGTTATTCTAGGACGAGTCTAGTGCCTGCGTTTGCGTACCTTCAGAATTGTTTCTCGCGCGTGGTGTGGTTTCAGTCCGCATATATCTCATATTCTAGCCATGTTCTATCTTCTGCCAATGCAATGCCTTGCATCGTTGCTGTGGCCTGGGAAACATGTTACAAGCCAGCCACCGACATTCCTGGATAAATGCGAGTCATAAAGAAAACCAGGAAAGGGAGCATCACCGCGGTTTGGCCTCGTCATCCTTGCCTAGAGAACAAGTTCCCCATTTCTCCCTGTGTGGGAATTGTGGGGAGACATTGAGAACGCGTCTAGACTGCTAAAAATCGTTCTCAAGGCACTCTTGAAACATTCAAATGACAAGATAATCTGGCTGGTCTAAGGAATCACATTTTCCAAGGGCTTGATGGGTGTCAATTGGAGCCAACATTAGAAGGGAGGCCGGACGGAAAAGCACAAATGCAAATGTTGGCTTGATCTGCAGTGTGAGCAGAGTTTCACGCCTACCAAAACAGAGCGTATACACGCCCTAGACGACTTAGAGATCTAAGTACACAGGTTGGCACCTACCTAGATAATCAGTTGTGTCGAAGGAGGTTGTCCCCTAGGGAATTATCCTAGAAGACTTAAGGCGATGATAAAAGTATTAGACTGCCAGGGCAATAGAGATGATAGTGCTCTTAGTGCTGATGAGTATGTATTTGTGTATGTGGTGCTGTACTTGCACGGATGTACCCTCCTCGATGATGTCTTGCGGGCGTGAACCTCTGATCTCGAATCTGTTGGCGTAGACTACGGCCGGCCAGAAGCTGCAGATATTTTTTGTACTCCTGCCCGAAATGCGCAGCCTCAACAACCCAAGAGTGGTGGTGACAAGATGAGAGAAAAGATTGATGGAGGCCTGGTCGCCTCACGCAACTTATACTGGGATGGCTGATGGAAAGGGTGATCTCGAAAGGTCGTTTCAGCCGAGTCACTGCCTGGACAAATGGCCGACGAGCTTTGCAAACGAGTTGCACCGGCCAATCTGTGTACATAATTCTGAGCTACATCTAAATTGTCAGATGTCAACGCCCACCTGGCGCAGTCGATTTCAAGGTACCAAAGACCACCTACCGCTAGCTTGCCCCGAACTGTCCCGGGGTGTGGTTGTGCAGGGGATCTCTAGAACGGAACATTCCCAATTATCTGAATGGTGTTGGATGTGTAGAAACTTGTCGTTTGGAATCCAAAAATTGCCTAACCCCAGTAGCTGTCCTCTGGGTCAATCGATGTCAACCCAGAATAGGCGCTCTCAAAGCTGTGCATCCAAACACTAGGTGGCCGGTCGTGGCGGGGGACCATTTCGTCATATCGCTCCCCCATGATCATTCGCTCAGCACGCTCGTTCAACTCTTCTTCTTTCCGCCGACTTGCACGTCTCTCCCAGGTTGCAGTGGTGTGGTACCCGGGCCACGCGAACTGGGCATAGAATCCACGCATGTGATCGCTTTCCAATGAAGCCAGAGGCATCATGATCCGGTTATATGCGTCGAGTATAGCACTGCATGCTGTCTCAGTCATATACATGCGCTCATTAGACATGGCCAAGTCGCCTGGATCGGCCATCACGAGGCGGACAGTCAGCGCTGACGCATGAACCTGCGGCCTCAACCACTCGATCGTGTCGGCCCACTCTCGCAGCGCAGGGTGACCGTCTTGCGGCCAGGCGTTGGAATCGAACGGCGGGAAAACAAACTCCAGAAAACGCAGCTGGCTGAGACAGTTGGACGGCACGACCTTCCTCAAGAATTGGGAGGCTGCAAAGGCTTTTCGCGGGTACTTGCCACGCATGGGAACCTTCCAGGGCGCCTTGGCGTTGAGATCGTGGACAACGAAGCGGTTGCCGGAGAAGAAGACCACTTGCGCATCGGCATACAGGGTGCTGCATATGAGAAAAAGGCTCTTTGGCGGGATCCAGCAATTGCACATGGAGGAGAAGGCGGCGTGTCGCACTCGGCAGAAGCACCCTGTTGAGAGTTCAGGGTAGGTGTCGAAGCATCTGCGAAACTGGCAACCGTGATGAATGTTGGAAGGGCAGTCTTTAGGCCATTCTACATCCTCAATCCAATGTTTGGAGCATTTGACGAGACTCGCCATATACCTGCGGCGCTGCCCGCTCCAGACGACCTCCCGCCAGGGTGTGATGAGATCAGTGTACTGGAGGATATGAAGACGAAGCTCCGTCGGAAGGGCAAGAAGGCGCGATCGTGAGCGCTTCGATTCCGAAAAGGGCACGGCTGCGGTTGATTTCAAATCTGCTGCCCGTAGCATGCCCTTGGCCTTAAGGGCGGCGCCTTGGGCTATGTCCACAAGCTGAGGCACCGGACGCTTGCCAAGCCTTATGTGGCAGTCCTTCAAAGGTGCCAGGAGAAAGACAGGTGCTACTGCACGATTCGCAATAGTGGTTTCTTGCTCATTGAAAACGTCATACACCACTGAGAGGTCCAGATTAGTTGACTCGATGCGAGACGAAAGGTGTGCAGCTGTAGATTCCCATTCTTGGAGCATCCTGTTTGTCGACGAGACCAATCCCTTGGTCACCTTGTCGTTATGGTGTTCATGGTCGTAGCATGTACCCGAGCGATTGGGATAGTCGCTGTCACGATCAAAACAGCAGAGGCCAGGCCAAGGGTTTTGATCTTCTGAATGACACGAGAACTCGTTAAGCACAACCTTGAGGCTTGTCAAATGCGAGAGGGACGTATCTGATAGGTTTCGCAGAGGCTGTAGAGACCCGTCGCCACTATAGCGGATAACAAAATGATTATTAGAATATAGCAGAGCAGAGACTTCGCTATAAATAGCCCGGCATGAGAGAAGCAAGCCGTAGTAGGTGATGGAATTATCCGGGAACAACCTGTGCTTGCCGTTCAGAATATGCTTGCCGGCCAGGTCCAACACACGCCGATCGCGTGAGTCGTCAAAAAAGGGTAAATGGAGGTAGATTTGATGCCTGAGCTGGGGCGTGAGTCCCAACAGGTGAGGCTGAGACAAGCCCTGAGTGATGCTTGCGTGGTTGATCATGATGAAAGAAGTTGGCGCGCAAGCACCCAACATCGATATTCTTAGCGGCCACTGTCTTGTTGAAGTAGAGCCGGATGATGTTGATCGGGGTGAGGGTGGCCAGAAAATGAGCCACGTGTCTGAGGAAGACGCTTGAGGGGTTTAAATTAGCTTTGCGAATTCTCGACGTCGCGTGCGACACTTTTCAATTTAAGCTCACCCATAGTTTACCGTGCTTGCAGTTACATCGCGCTCCTCATCAGGATGAACCCCCGTCAGCTTTCCTTCAAAATGGAAACACATACCGTTGCCACAGTTGTCATTTGACGGACTGAACTTTCAATGCCTCTGGCTACTCATTTTTTCAATCATATATGGAAACACGATCGGTCTTCTGGAACGGAAGAGTAGAAAGTGGCAAAAGGTCAATTGTGCCAGGCTCAGAGTAATTACCACATATGCCAATCGCGTCTGCAGGTTCATAGACATTCATGGTGTCTGTGAGGTTCAATTTAAATTTGCTCATTCAATCATTGTTCATATTTAGGACCAATTTGTCAATCTCTATCTAGATTCGCATATCTGTGTTACCCGAGGCAGGATGAAGACCCCCGCCTGAGGCGGAAAGGTACCACGAAATCACGAGGACCCGTCTATGTTCAGAAGCTACGAGGTGAACCTCACTTAGAATCGCCCCCAGATCGAGCCCATCACAGGGCCGTGTAACACGTTGTAACACCTGCGAAGCAGTCAGTGCTGTAACCTTGATTGTTGAGTAGTCATGTTCTCTACTCCACGGGCAGCCTCATACTGTAATCAGTATCTAAATAGCTTGAATTTCTTTTTAAAAAAATATACTTGAACATCTGCAGGCACTGGGACGGATTTCGCTGGCATTAGATTGGTTCCACGGCAGAAATTCGTTGCGCCGCCGACCAGCTTTCCAATCTTCAGCATTTGAGACAGTTTGCTCACATCAAGTTCCTGTTCCAACAAATGAAAAATTCAATTTGAGCTTCCGAGTATAATTCAAACATGGACTTGAACGACTTAACAACTACAGTGGTGAGAATTAGTCGGAAACAATGGGTACTCTGCCCAAAGAGCAGCATTGGGGCTGTAGATACCCGGATAGCGCTCATTGACACCTGTCAAGTATGCAGAGAGAGTCAGTGATGTGTGATTTTGACATGTTCTATAATACATTTGACAAGCATTATACCAGCATTGTCGAACCATATAGCTTGGTCTTTCCACTCTATTTCCGCAAACCGACATGGGAATCTTATTTGCGTAATTGCTGCCAACGCTTCGACCCCTCTATTGCTTGCTCTCGCGTTCAAGAGTCTGTAAATCCTCAGATGACAAGTAATTAAGGTTTAAGATATGGCCCGTCCTCACCAGTTGAATGATAGACTGGTGCCTTTGTCAAGTTTACAACAGACCACGGTCGACAGGTCTTACGCCTCAGTGTTCAGCTTGGCTCCGAATCTCCAAATACGAAGAATTGTCAAGACAACACCAGAAGCAAGTAACATGACACCACCGAAGACCCACGTGGAGGTCCAGTTCTGGTCCGGGCCGAGGATCGCACCGCCGCCTGGACCACCGATGATGATTCCCAGGCCAAGCAGGGCGAAGCCCATCCCGATTCTCGTCCCGATTCTGGACTTGTCCTCTGTGAGGACAATGTAGACGACCGTCGGAAGCGCAATGAACGCACCGGAAAAGAAGCCAAAGAAGATGGCAATCAAGACATATCCCTAAAAAGTACGGAAGTCAGTTCCCGCACTGCGACTCGCCACGGGTCGCGAAAACGTGATTCATATTTACTCACTGCCAGATTGTGAACGGCCTGCATGCAGAGAACGAGCACACCACAGATAAAAGCACACGGAATGAGGACATTGAGCGGACCCGTCTTGTCGGAAAGCCAGTTAGGCAAAGTCCGTCCAAACATCGACAGGGCGTTAAAGATGGGCACAATGTAGAACGCCATAGACGAATCGGCGGTGCCAGTCGCCAGACCGTAGTACGAAAGGTAAAACAACATAACGTAGAGACCGACGAATCCCAGTAGGCAGCCGAAGGTAAATAACAGCCACCCGCCGTCTGTAAACGCGGTGGTGTCGAACATTGCGCGGACTCGTGGAGGCTTGACGCGCTGGCGTAAGAACACCATCGGCGGGATTAGAGTGGCTAAGCATATGAAGCCAATGACGCGCACACTCCAAGGGAATCCGAATTTTCCTACCAACTGGTACAGCACGATGGGATAGATGATACCGCCAAACGAGCTGCCGGCCGCGGCGATTCCAGACGCCAGCCCTATCTTAGTGCTGAAGTAGGACTGCAAAACGGTGACCGAGGGCGTGAACATGAGGCCAGCGCCCAGGCTGATGCAGAAGCCTTGGGCAAGGACCATCTGCCAGAATCGCGTTGCCAGGCTGAGCATCATGTGACCAAACACGACCAGAAAAGCGCCGACAGCGACGAGGACGCGCAGGAAACCCTTGTCGTAGAGGGGCCCGCTGATAAGCCCGCCCGTGAGTACGAGGAAGGCCTGGATAGAGCCAACCCAGGAGATATTGGACGAGGATTCCACGAAAAGCTCGCCCGTTTCGTAGTATGTCTGGAAGACACCGAATGTGTTGAGCAGCCCCCACGTGTTGAAGAAGACGCCGAAAGCACCAAATACCTGGATCGCCAGCTTAGCTGTATTCTTGCTTGGCAGAGATATCAAACAGACGCAGTCCATACCTGCAACCATGCACGCGTGCCACCGTTGGGAGGGGGCGTGATGCCTGGTGCACCAGGCGGTGGTGTATGCTTCTCAACTGGTTCCTTGTCATCTCTGTCCAGAGATACCGATGCCTTTGGTGGCGAAGCCATCGCGAGTCGTCGCCTCGATGGTTTGGCAACGAAATAATAATGAGCGATGTCTTACTGATCCGTTCAGATGACGCAATTGAAAGTTGAAACTTAAGTACATAGAGATTAATAGGAATGGTCTTCATTCATCCGAGTCAACATGAGTCATCATGAGTGTAGTAGAGTAGAGAACAACTTGTAGTCAGACCGAGGGCAAAAAACAAATTCTTGTGCGCTCTCGTCCCAATGGCACTGCTACGATGTTTGTGATGGAACATTTCGAAACACGCCGGGAGCTGTCATGCTGTGCCGTGTCTTCGGCACTAGCTGGTAGCCTGCTGCGCGCAAAATGAAGCGGCCGGGGGACTTAAATTTCCCCGTTGGGGATAGATCATCAAGAGTGCTTACACATCGCCATAGAGCGAATCCATCCATCCACTAGTAGGATTTTCTGAGGCGCTGGGCCAGCCATCCATATGTTGGTCGGGTTGTGGTTGGCCAAAAGCTGGAGGTAGTCTTCAGAGCTCTCATAATCTACTTACATTGTCAAGGCCATTGAGAGTTAAAAATAGATGAGCAGGACGTGAGCATCACAGGTGCCTGACATTTACATACAATAAGCCACCGTGAATCAACACGTATTCAGGAGCCTTGAGTCTGGGATTCCGGTCTAGTCGGTAATTCGGCGCTGGCTTCAAAAGCGAGCATGGCAGCTTCGTGTGGGAGCTGAGTAAGAGGCTGATGGGCTGCATGGTCCTGCTTATACGTTTTAATCACTGCCAGGGCGTACTCAAAACTTCTTTTCCGTGGCGAGCTCCGGGCAGCCGCAAAATACGCGATCCTCTGCTGATGCGCGTAATACGGAGAAGAGAGACAATGCGAAGCTGGAGTACCAAAAAGCAGGTCTTGACCGAGAGATTGTCCCAGGAGCTGTCAGTAGAAGCATCCAATGATCGCCGCAGCAAGTCGTGTCACATTTGAACGTGAATCGACGCAACCCGATACGGCTCCGGATCCGTGTAAAAGCTCTCCAGCCGGGGTGCGAATGCGAAGACGAATGACCTACAGATACTGACGCTGTTGTGGGCTTAAAATCTGACAGTCCATGGTTTTGCCAATGCGGAAGACGCTGGGGATAGTATCGTCAATTTCACAATTGCACACGCATCTTGCTGAGTCAAGATTAGACGCAGATTACCTTATTGATAGAATCGATAATGGCGAAGGCTAAAAGCGTTGGTGATTACCGGTTTTATTGAGTGCCGCTGAGCTGAGTATGGCCCTTCAAGTTGTCTGGGGAAGACTGTCAAAAAGTGCGATAATCCCTCTCTTCCCTCAATGCTTGCACTTCCATCGTTTATTTGTATTCTTTCAGTTCCTCTATCAAGCCGGAACAACAGCTAGTGCCCTAGAAGGGCAAGGCAATGTATATTTCAAGTCAAAAACAGCAGGTTTCCCCATGCAGGGAATTTGACAGTGACTTTCCACTTGCACTTCCATAACAGTAGAAGGGCTTTGATGACCGCCATGGCGTAATGTGATTTCGATCAGCGAATTATTCAAGTTACCAAAAAAGCTTAGGCATTTAATTCATGAAGCTCTAAAACAGCTATATGCAAAGGAACCCAAATCGAAAAATGCCATCGAGGAACCCCTGTTGCTATCCCACCCTCAATCTGCCCTTCTATAGGTATTCCTACCGCCGAATAACTTCTTTTTATAGGTCTCCTGATAACAACCCTGTTCTATAGGAGGGCAAATTGTCCTGTAGGGGCCAGTTCAATAGGATATTGAGGGATAGATGCGGTGGCTGCGTAGCGGACACCCAGCCGAGCGCATTCTTAGCACGGCCTTTGGGACGATTTCTGTTTCATCTTGAATGCGGCTGTTACCCGCTCCTTTAGTGCAGAATATTGAGATCACTATCCTTTTGCGGACGGGCGGACACGGCAGAGGGCAAAGCTAGGATGTTTCGGCGACAAGGCCTGGCTCGGTGCTTCGGTGTCTCCGCCAAGTCCCGAAAGTCCGCACCGGGGCATGTGAACAAGGCAGGCTTGCGCTGTCACCGTCTCTTTCCGCTACTCTTCTGCTTCTAAATTCTCAGTCTATATCGCACTCCTGGAGCCCGAGCCTTGCATTCGCCATAATTACGGAGCCTGGAAAGATCTTGTACTCCGAGCCTTTCGTACCAACGTCTGCCGTGGTCCGACTGTCCCGGACCCAGCGGCGTATCGGCTAGCACCCTACCGTCATGTCGCAGCGAGACGAAGGCTCAAACTCCGGGCCCATAGAAGCTGGTAAAGCTGTATGTAACGCAGTCATCTTGAATTCTTCCTGTAAGACTGACCACAAAGTTTCGCTCGATAGTGTGACAATTGTGCCCGCCGGAAGGTTCGTACATATAGCTTGCATCTTGCGAAGTCTGCTACTTAGGTACAGCGTATGCTCACGCACGTAGCAGATCCGTTGCAACAAGGCTCTTCCATGTGGCCGCTGTGCGCGTACCCACGCCCAGTGCACATACTCTCCCCGCCGGCAAAGGGCCCGGAGGAGTCACGCAAGTGCTCACGCACAGGTGTGAGTATTTACTCCTTTTTTCCTTTTACAGTCGGGCTAGTAAAACTTATACGAAGATTCACCTGAATCGTAGTACGGGAAAGGTTCTCGACATCGATAGAAGGCTTGAACAAATAGACCGAATCGTGAATGGGTTGGTTGGGGCGTCGGAAAGTCGATCGAGTGTCGACGAAGCGTCATCACGGCGTTCTGATGGAGCCTCGATTAGCCCCGCGCAGCCCTCTTTCCGTCGGGTCCGACAGGGCGAAGCTACGTCTTCACCACACTCTCAGATACAGCAGTCATTTTCCTCTCATTCCAGAGTAGACACGCCATCCGAGGGGGCGCGCGAAGGCAGCCAGTCAGTAGTCCGCGGAAACGAGGCAAGCCAAGTGGAGGCAGAAGGCCCATCGTCCCTAACCGCTCATTCCAACTTTGCTGCCGATTTCATCAAGAGGACAGCGAACTGGGACGAGGGAGACGAGAGTGGCAACAATTCTCGTGGTCTGTTGGACACCATGAGGCAAATGATAGGCACGATTGAGAAGCAGCATCGGCTTCCGGAGAGCCGACTTCCGGCAAGAACTATCACTCCTCTTCCTCCGTGACGAGAAAGGAATCTGCCGCCATTTGAAGTTGCCGCTGGGGTCATCAGGAAGGCCAGAGGTATGAAATTCCCGACTTCCGTTCACTTCGGCCACCACGCTGCTAGATATGAATTGAGTCCCCCAACATCTCCCCTTTGTCCACTCTCTCTCTTCATGGATACCAATCTCCATTCAGTGTTACCGTGCTGATAGCTGAGACACTAGCGGAGAGCAATATAATTTTCGACTATTTAGAGAAGGTGTTACCAACACCCAGCCTGGCAGAATTATGCATGAATGTCTACTTCTCGTCAGACTACGACGAATCAGAATTCATTATCGTTAACTGCATGCTGAATTGTGCGTATTTAGCCTATCCAGGGGCTTCGTTTTCTTTTCTGACTCTTTGCACAGCTTTGCTTGAAGAAGCACGTATTAGCAACAGCCATGACGGCGAAAATGTTGAGCAGCTCCGGGAGTACAGTTCGTGCTGTGCAATGAACATCGAGAATTCACTCGCGGGACTGTCTCTATTTTTTAACAGATCACACACCATGGCACTAGCATTTGTTCTCGGGGTAGGTTCTGGTTTGCTATCAGATGTGTGAGAGCCCATTTCGAGCCATTGGATCTGACCAGCACTGTTGCAGGCCCTATATGCCATGGAGATTTCAAAACCTTCTCTAGCTTGGACCCTCGTGATCTCGGCACAGGAAATATCCCACGCTCTGGGGTCCCACAAGAAACAAAGGGGGACTGATGATGGGTGCGACTTCCCCAACCATGCAGGTCTCCTATTTTGGGTTATATATTTCCTCGAAAAGACTCTCAGCCTCCGTCTTGGCCGCACTTCTACCTTACCAGATGCGGATATCACCGTACCCTTACCCGGAGGAAGCCAAACCCCTGCCTGTCCCGGCCTCGCCTATTTTCAGTGGAATGTGAAGCTCGCTAGTTTGGCTGGAAGGATATACACTGAACTCTACTCTGCTCGGTCACTAAACGAGCCCGCGGAGTTGAGGAAGGAGAAGGTGCAAGAGCTGTCTCGGGAAGCTCGAGAGATACATGAGGCGGCCGCTCTTAATTATGTATTACACATAAACCCGGAGTGCTTTGCTCCTTCACTACAAGGATACCGTACCGCTAACACTTCATTCGAATAACAGTCTCGCTTTCCGCTAGTCAAACAATACGCAAAGAGAAAACCCTTCTTGGACTTTATCTGTGCCGCAGATGAGGTCGTGCAGTTCACCATTCTGACACTCATCTATCGAGCTTCTCCGCCCAAACCTGGTACGACCCAGCCTTTCACCGACGAATGTGTAGGATACGCCAGGGCAGCTCTGATGCATCATAATGGGTTGGATACGTCGAAGCCTCCATTCCTTTTCAACTACATGGTCTGGTACGTTCACAAACATAGAAACGGCTTCTATGCCACCCAGCAGGGTTGTCATAAATGAAATCGGCTAACTTTCTTTTAAACTACAGGACATTGCTCTTGACACCCTTCATACCATTTTTTGTCCTCTTTTGTCATGTTGTGCAGAAAAATGACAAGGATGACCTGGCGTGTCTGGAAAAATTTGTCCAATCTATCGAAGCCGCTTCGGGCCACTATGGGCTAGGGGATCATTACCGGCTGTTCGGGGCATTCGTTGCAGCTGCGCAGTATCATGTCCACCGCAAGGGACGCGACAGCGGGATATGCCATGAGCATAGAGATTTGGAGCAGAGGATGGAGTCTTATCTAAGTACCATGGGACTCTCTTCTCACTCCAATCTAGAGGGCAGCTTCGCAGGGGAACGAGATGGCCGAGATGCTACCCACGATCCCAACCAGAGGGCATGGCCGCAAAGCGTACAGGCGAATGAGCCTGGAGTCGTCTACCCGTTGCAAGATATCTCCTCCCAGCCGCCTAACCTCCACTGGTTCACCATGGACCAGCAGATGCTGGACCTCCTGAACCTTCCCCAAGAGTAGTTCTAGCTAGAGTGTCATCAATACAAATACAGAAAATCCCACCCGTATGAATTACCTGCTCAAACAGAAGTAAGACTCGACGCCCACATAAACCGGAATCTGGCGACAATAGATCTTATTCTTCGGATGATAGGTTAAGTGAGCTTTGCTGAAATCTATTGCCCCTCCCAATGTCCCTGAATCCAAATTCACCTTGAAACAAAATGTGTGGGACTGTGAGTGGTCTGGTATACACTTCCTGGTCGAGCGTTGCAATGCTTCAGAACGGACTTTCTGTCGCCGCTCGGTGCTCCGAATTGCCGTCCATGCGGCAGCACGTACATGCAAAAGATATACGGGAATTCGGGCGGCGGACAGAAGTCTTCAAAGTCTGACTCGAATTCCCAAAAATGGAAAATCGGGTCTACAAAACTGTATATATATATATATATATATATATATATATATATGGCCTTCCCGGTAAGCACTTCTACAGTGGCAATTAACACCTATTTATCGAACGCCCAGCACTTGAACGGCATATTTAGCAACCGTGGTTGAGCCATTGCTCATTATTTTCACCGGCCTACATCTAATCACACTTCTTTGCTTTCCTGTCTTTGGCGGCTCAATTCATTTCTCTCACACCGCTTCTTGTCCACTCGTTGTTCCCGGGTCCCGCTGCCATGATCACTAACATATTGACTCCACGGCCAGATGCCACACTGTTCCTTTACTCCACCATATTTTTGTCGTCCATTCTTCTCTATTTGAAGATTTCATTACCCGGGCTGTATAAGGTTTCCCCGCGGTGGGCGTCGATGACGGGGATGTCAGGTTTAGCAGGATCGAGAAGGCACGCAAGCGATGGTTGCATCATGGAGCCAGCATCGTACAAGATGGGTTCCGAAAGGTGAGTTACTGACTAGGAGAAAATTCGTAGAATAGAGTCCAGAATGTATTTGAGCTTCAGTCCAGGGTATCAGGTACTAACGTAATCCTCGCCTTCATCCTGTCGTTCCCAAAGTCTTTCCAGGTCGTCGCAGGTGTTGGGCCAAAAGTCGTCCTCAGCGGCAGATATGCTGACGAGATCGGAAATGAACCGAACCTCAACTTCCGCAAAAGCAATTCGATCGTAAGTATTTCTCATCAATACTCGGATTGCCGTCCCCATGGTGTTCAGTACAACTTGGGTAATCTAACATGGCTTTGATGCGGCTTTACAGGACTTCTTTGGAGCCTATTCTGGATTCGATCCTTTCGGACTCGGCGAGGAGCGATGGTTTAGTGCAGAAATGGTCAAGGGTGGGCTTGCTACTGATGGCACCGCTGGCCTTTTGTTGCCTCCTCCGTGCGATGACCGGCACACGGAGGCGTCTGGCGCGCGACATAGTACGTCGCAGCTCGCGGCACTCGGGCAGGAAGAGTTGAATGATCGGCCGCAAGAGGAAGGGCCAACAATGGAGGGCCTGTGCCGCCGCAAATCCCTGGGCCGTGTAGTTGATGCTGACATTGAGCCACTCCTTATTCGCGCAGCTCCTGCCCAACGAAGACGCGAGAAGTCACACGCGCGATCAGTTGGAGGAGCATCGGCTTGTATCGGAGTTCTTTCCATTCTATATTTCAAGTCAATGTTATTGTTAGCCCTCTCACTCTGTATTTCACTAATCTTGCCTGAGTCTGTTGGGGGGTTGATGGTAAAGGGCATGTTGCTGTGGGCGTACCGGTGGGTTCACCGCATAAATCATGCATTGCAGCAGACGTCTCGCGCGCTAGATCCTCCGTGATGTAGTCTGGAAAATCGATCAATACCTCGTACACTTCGAATAGATGCAGGTAAAACTTACTCAGAGATTGGGTAAGGTGGCTGACACCATCGGGTGGATGGACGAGATTGCCAAGGGGAAGCCGTACGATGCGGTCGTTGGCGAGGTCGGGCTGGCGCTAGCGGCGAATCACACTACTTTCGAGCTGCTGAGCGGTATCATTACTGACCTGTGCTCGCATCCGGAATGGTTCGAGCCGCTGCGTGAGGAGATGGTTGCTGCTATTGGTGCCCACGGCTGGAACAAGAAGGCTCTCAACGATATGAAGACAGTTGATAGCATGATGAAGGAGTCCCAACGACACCACTTTGGAGACGTCGGTGAGTGCTCGAGGGAACAAGGAAGGAGTGGATTGCAACCCTCCCTGATTCAAAACACTGAGAACTTACAAAGGCTGATTACCCTAGGGTACTTTTCTTTTGAAACAGCGGCCATGCACAGATATGCTACGCAATCCGTAACGCTCTCGGATGGCCTCTGTATTCCAAAGGACAGCCATATCATGGTCGGGCTGGACCGGATGTATAATGGCAGCGTGTTCGCAGACAGCGACCTGATGGCCTTCGACCCGGCGAGTTTCCTCCGCCTGCGACATCAGCCAGGACAGTAGGACAAGTGAAATTCCATCACCACCTCTCCGGAGCATCTGGCGTTCAGTCACGGCAAGTATTCCTGCCCAGGTCGTTTCTTCGCCGCCAATGAGGTCAAGGTGATACTGGCCTACCTGCTGATCTCTTTCGACTGGGACGCCAGTGCCGAGGGCTTCAGGGAGGATGTTTTCACTAGTATTGGGAGCTCTTCAAACCCAGACGCCAGGCCAAGATTAGGCTGAGGGAGGGCCGAGGTGTTCTTCTATGAGTGCAGGAGTGGTTTGTGACAGGTTGAAGTGGAAAAGCAACGAGACGGTGGTGGTAGTGGGAAAGGACAACGCCTAAATCAGAAATACGGATAAGGCGACGACGGGAAAAGAATGGACTGATGTTTCACAGCATGTGAAAGCAGTTCCCGGAGAATCGTGCCCATTTTGAGCCTATGCGATTGATGCACCCGAGCCATGATAGCCGATTACTTGTCGTTTGAGCACCCAGGGACAACTTCGAGCCAGTCTGTGGTCCTTTAGAACGTACATTTTATCTTTGCGGAAGCTAATTGATTAGAACATGCCCATGTTTTCAAAGGGACGATTGCTTCAGACATGAAAAGGAACCGGAGTATAGAGCCGATTGATGGCTAAGGACAGACGTCGGATCCAGCCGTATTTAGGTTGCCAATGATTGAGCCCCTGTCTTGTGATATAACCTTGTTTTCGAACCTTCAGTCTTGCGTTGAT
This sequence comes from Diaporthe longicolla, assembly GCA_000800745.1. Taxonomy (NCBI): domain Eukaryota; kingdom Fungi; phylum Ascomycota; class Sordariomycetes; order Diaporthales; family Diaporthaceae; genus Diaporthe; species Diaporthe longicolla. The sequence goes on from JUJX01000039.1 coordinate 91,273, forward strand.
TTTCTTCTAGTCGAAAGGGATTCATGCGCAGTTCTGGACAGCCCTGGAGCATCTTCATATGCTCAATAGCGCCCATTGTCTCATTGGACGCCCTTGCCACAAGTTACCTCCATGTAGTAGCAGCTGTAAGGAGGCAACCGTACTGCCTCACAGACCTTTACCAAGCCATCAAGAGTCTACGGCGTCCTGCTGGTGGTGAGATCTTCTTGGCCTGAGGAACTGGCAGCTTCTATGGTTTCTTGATCTGCAGCCTCCTCCTACCGGGGGGAGGGGGGGTTCCTGCAATGGGCATACAATGCATTCATGAATTAACATTCAAACAAAATTAGGATATTATAGTAAAATACTAGTAAAATACTAATAAAATACTATTATAGGTAAAATCTATTAAGGGGTTAACATTATATTAAGATTATAACTATATTAGAGTATATTAATATATTATAGGAATTCTCTAAATCCGCTAGTTTTAGCCCTTATAAATTAGGCTAGCGAATTAGAATTCTATATTTCTATATTTCTATAGCTTCTAATAGGTTAATAATAGTTAAGCTAATAAATAGCTAATAAATAGTTAGGTTAGGGATAAGTTAAGAAAAAAAAGCTTAACTTAAGTAGGGGTTAAGCCCCCTTTTTTTACTTATATATTAGGGCTTAATATTATATTATAGTATATTAGGAACGATATTATATTAGGAGTAAGTAGAGTATATACTAGATATAAAATAAAAATATATTAGTATGCTTTCAACCTAGTATAAGTATTTTAGAAATATATCAAAATCATATTGATAGCACTGTATTATTAATTTAAGGGACCCCCTTCCCCCTAGTAGGCTCTGGCTTCTGGCGCCGTATAAGAACCTTGCTGTCAATGTATCGAATAATTGACAGACAGCAAGAAGTGGCTAGTATGGCGATTCCAATGTTGAAAGCGCGCCGGTATAGCGGATTATCCTCTTCGCGGAAGATTTGTGCGCCATATATGCCGGCAATATTACCGGCCATGACCATACTGCGCCAGCCAGGGCCTCAGTAAGTGACTCTCCAAGCAGGAAGTGACACAATCAAGAAAGGGTACTCATGGAAGAACATAAGACTCACATGGCCATGGCTAAAGCACGAACTTCGGAATCATGGCAAGTCACTGACACCCAAGCCACGTTTAATGGCTGTGGGAAGGTTCCATACATCTGGGTCCATATGACGCCGAAGTACTTGACACCCCTCGTATTCGCCGGCAGCTCAGTGAATATTCTGTTCATGACATAGCCGAGTAGATGGCATCCCACGCCGGCAATCACCGTCGGACCTCGTTTGTTACTGCTCAGTAAGGAAGATCTCGAGTCAGCCAATTTGTCATTCTTAACCTCGACTCGACACTGCGATGGTGGTTGACGAGCAGGCTCTTCAGGGGGAGACCGAACTCACAAGTGATCCGAGACATAGCTGAAGGAGAATGAGACAGGGATCTGAAGGAACAGGCCAACAGATGCCAAAGCGTTACTCGTCACGCCCTCGAAGCCGAAGCTCCTGATGATGGATGGCGAGTACGTGTCGAAGCCACGCTGGGGACCATTGTTCAGGATTGTGATCGCCACATGCACAATTATTCGCCAATCGGTGAAGGCTTTCTTGAATGCCTTTCTATCAATGTGCTTCTTCTTATGGCCTTTCAATGGGTCATCCCTGATCACACGGGTGTTTAGGATGTAAAGTTCCCGGTCGGTAAAGACTTGGCGGCCTGGGGCAAATGGGCAGTATGGGTTCTTGAACGAATCAGGAAAAATAAAGCCGAAGAGACAGCCGACGAGGATCGTGAAAATACCCATTAAGGCAAAGAGCCAGAACCAGCCGGGTTTCCCGCCGACACCACGCATATAAAGGATGCCGTATGCCAGTAGCTTAGAGGATGCTGCTCCGAACTGATTACCTGCGAAGATTATTAGTTATGTTCCCAGTTTAGAAGTAATCGTCTCTGGATAATGATCAAAGCACTCAGGGAAAGGCTCCGTACCACAAAAGAAAAAGGACACTGACCAATGTAGAACAACATGACTCTTTTGGCTGTCTCATCACGTGTGTACCATGTTGACATTGTCCACAGCCCACCCGGAATGAAGCCAGATTCAGTAGCCCCAAGAAGGAAACGAGTTATCAGGAACGCAGGGTATCCCTTTTGGAATGCCTGAAAAAGACTAACTAGGCCAAATAGAAATAGCTGTAAGGTCAGCCACTTGCCTGGCCCGACGCGATATAGTATCATGTTGGATGGGATTTCAAAGAGCACAATGCCCAGCGAGAGTAGCTGCTGGCCGACATTGAACTGATTCTGGTCGATACCGACGTCTTCCATGAAGTTGTCCGTGATAGCGTTGGCAATGTTCCCCCTATCGAGTTCTTTAGGCAGACATTAGAACACAATAAATAGTGAAGGCCTATGATGCTTAGCCTAGGGGGGCTTTGGGCGCTTACGAAGGCAGAAGAAACCGAGGGTCAGGACGGAGACGACGTGCAAGTCGAGCCTACAGAATGCGTCTTGTGTTAATGGAAGAGGTCTCTAAGGCTGGCCTGTCCCGATTACTTACTTCCGCTTTGCCTTTGCTTCCTCTTGTGGAGTCCAGTCCGGCTGAGCTTCGTAGGCCAGGACCTTCTCATCAGGCGGGTTCACTGACCCCGGTGTCGTTTGTTCTTTACAAGCTTCTAGCATGGTTGCTGTGTAAATACCGATGCTGTAGATGTTCTGGATTTTTGGCGAGACTTTTCAAGAGCTGTAGTTCTGCAGGAACACATAGACGGGTTCAACTTAGGATCGAATTTGTGAAGAGATGCGATCGGCTACATTTGATTATATTCCGTTGATCTGAACTTGGTTGCTCTTTAAGTACTACAAGTCTCCTGGGCTACATTAAGGAGACCATCCTGCCGTACGCCCGACACTCTCCCACGTCGATCCGGCCGATATCCAGATGAGTCTCATGCAGGTGCAACCAAGCTTGGCTTACTCTGCAATGATAAGTATGACTTCAGGCGGGGATGACTTTTACATCCTTGGTGTGCTCCGTTGCGCAAGTGGTATTGGGTCTGTTCGTCAATATTCTATATTAAGAACACTCAGCGTCTCGAACGATGCCCTCGAGAATCATGATAGTTGCGTTGCATTCCCCGACGATCTGGGCAACAGGTGATCTTGCCTTTCTGTGGATCAAAGCTCGCCGGAGCTCGTTCCAGCTCACACCCACGCCGTTATCAAATCCATGACTTATATACCGAAGCATTATGCAGTCGTGGCTGTTGCTACCGTGATGCAGTCTGCCATGATCTGGGCATAGATGGTGATGTCGCCCATGTATGGACCCGCGAGCACGCAATCGACCCTGAACGCCTTCAAATGGGTGGGGAGAGGTCGGTATATGCTCGGAATGCAAGGTTGGAGGTCTTGGGTCTTGTCTTGGGACTATTACTAACTCTGATTCCAAGAGGCTTGTGCTTTTAAACTTCTGGCTGCCGCGCCGTTGTTTGCATTGTGATCTCGGCGATCTACCGCCCAGTGGTCTTGATGCGGCCGTGCCGGCCCCGGGACCAACCGAGACGGAGGTTTTGAATCGGACGCCAATGAGATTCACGACGGCGGGTCACCCAAGGCTAGGCATAGACTAGGCATGGACAAATGACTGGTTATCAGCCGCAGCTGGCTGCATGATACTTCAATTCCAAGACACTCCAAAGAATGGGAGAGAGCACGGAAGTAGGGTTCCCATCGACTTAGTTCTTGAGCTACACATCGTGTACATCATTTCAACTGCAACATTCGTCATCGACTGTGTAGTCTATCATGAGAACCTCAGAGCGAACGCCTACTCCTTACTTTATGTGTTATGTCCGAATCGCCGATGCTGAGGGGACTTTCAATCCATTCAAGCTGAAAACGCCTGAAACGGGCCGATTGCCTTTCCACAGAAGTGAAGGCTTTTTCAGCCATACGAGGACTCTATCAAGGTCTAAAAGTAGAATCAAAGATACATTCAGCCTCATTGGGGACAACTTGTTGCGCTGGGGGCTTCAATCTGTAATGGTTGCATCAAACTACCTTCATGATTAGCAACTACGGCTGTATACGGAATAGAATCGGAACCAGATAATTAGCAGAACTTATCGCATTCCCATCTTGAAATATACGCCCGTCATCTGGGTACGTTTCGCTGCGCCGTGTTTTAATGGACGATAAATGCAAGCATGAGTTTGTCCCCCGGGCCGGATGAGTTCCGAATGCGAAAGGAACCTGTAAAGTTTGCGTGTGATCCGGCTGAGTAGCACGTACTTCAGGCTGGATTTCGAATGCCTGGTGTATTATGAGGCAACCACCATCCAATGGCGTTGACGTCGCTGCCGCCGAAGATAATTCGATAGCAAGTAGTAGAGCCATAGCCCCCGAATAGTAGCTCCATTCATAGAAAATTCTTTCGCGCAGGACATCCGATAACGTCTTCCGACGTGATGAGGTACAACCTTGGATCAGCTCGAAGGCACCATCCGGATCTGTCGCATCCTCGCAGAGCTACCCTTTTGATTTCATGAGCCAAGGATTCTTTTCTTTCCCACAATCAGTTCATCGATGCCCTGCGAACCGGCCCCCTGGAACATCTTTGGTTGAACCAAGCTTGACATTTCGGAATATAATACCATCCTAAGTGACACCCCTTTCCTTCTCTAGCTGATAATCACACTTGAAGAATGTTGTGATTGTTGTCATGGACTTTCAACTCATGTCACCTCATCCGAATTCGAAATGGAACTCTTTTTGTCGGCGGCAGCGTTCCCGTCGGATACCACTTCATGTCTGGCTTGACTTCACCCATATTTTTCGTTGGCAGCAGTTCAAGTTCAAACCTCGTAAAGAGCATTGCAAATGTCCCAAGCATCTCAGATTTCGCAAAGTGCCGTCCTGGGCACATCCGCTGCCCACCCCCAAAGGGCAGCCAACATCCGACCAGACCTTCCAACGAGAATGTCATGTCGTCCGTACCAGTCGCCGCGTTGCCGTCTAAGGCTACAAGGAATCGCTCGGCGTCAAAAGTCCCTAGTGGCGTCTCCTGTGGGCGGCCGACGAGCTTCCAAGCCTCGTCATTGAACGCTGCTTCTCGCCCGAATACAGACACGGTGTCCCCAGCGGGGATAGTCCACTCCCCAAGGTTGAAACCGGGTGCTGTGACAGTGCGTGTAACAGCGATGGCGACGTAATACCGGCAGACTTCAGCGAAGGCTGACTGTAGACGGGGTTTTTGAGTTAGAGCAGCAACGTCAAAGAGACCATCTGCCTTCCGACATTGATGCGCTTCGGCAAGGAGTTGGGTTCGCAACCGCATGTCACGTAGAACGTGAAATATAAACCAGAAGATGGCACGTAGGACGTTGGAGTTGATACTATATTCGACCGTTGAAAGTTAGCATGCCGAGATCCAGAGTGTCACCTGGGAAGATCCATCAATATACATACGCAAACATCAGACCCACATCGAGTGACGCCCTATCATCGGCATCCAAGCCCATTTTCATGATAGCCATCTGCCTTGCTTTCATGAGCTTGGCGCCGAAGTGAGTATTGAATTCTGGATCTTTGGGGCCGAGTCTATCAACCTCTGTTCCAGCTTTCTTGTAGGCCTCCGACTGCCATAGTTTCAAGGCTTCTCGAAGTCGGTCTCGAGCCCGATAGGCAGCCGGCATAAGCCAACGTGGTCGACCGAAAATAAACTTGGTCATGTTACTGTCAAAGATACGAAAATCGTCCAGTAGTTCTGGGTTGAGCTCCAGCACTCGGAGTCCAAACAGTGTCCTTGTAGCCGACTCCCCCACAACAGACTGAACGAAGCTGTATAAGTCTGGATACTCTACCCATTGTTGTTGTATACCCATCGAGTCGAGCTGCCTGCCAACATTGGCAACGAAGCACTCATTGAGTGGTTGGAGATGTGGAGCCGAGAGATATGTCTGTGATGTGTGGGCCGTCCAAAAGTGCACCCGATACTCCGGCTTCACGTCACTGTCCTTTCGTGGTTGGAGGGCGATGCCCGAGTTGTCATCATCCCAGTATTTGGCAACCGTAGAATAGCCGCCAAGCACCCTTCGGATGAACAAGGATGAAGCCGGCTTCGCACCAGCTGTTTTTGCCGCCTTGAATATGGTTGTTATGTGTTCTGGATTGCTTACCAGGGTCATGAACTTGGGTCCCATTCTGGCACGGAGGGGCTGGCGCCAGCCATAGCGGGAGCTCGTGAGCAAGTCGAGATTAGCTTGCGCATCTTTATGAGGAATCTCATGATTGATTCTAAGTAGACTAATTATGAGGAAAGCTTACAAGACACCCGAAACATATGCATGCAGGTCCAGAAGAGCTACAACTGCATCGCCTAGCCACGGTGTACCTCAGGGTATAGTTGGAGGCGGTTTATTCCGCGGTCTTCCGGCAGCATCTCGCAATGCTTTATTGGCCCTCCAAAATCGAGAGTACGTAATCGATCTGGTCACACGTGGGGTAATAAACAAGAAAAGCGCGAAACATACAAAAAAGTTGAGAACAGGCCCCATGGCGACGAGCTCGCGGAGGCAGATACCTAGAGACATTGCGAAATTGTTGGTTCCGAGATACTCCACAATATTGTCGGATATTCAATACATGAATGACGGAAGACGAAGGACTGTCAGAGGGAATCTGTTAGATGAGGTCCGGAGTTCTCAAACTAAGGGTACCTCGATATATGACTGGAGAACAGAAATGATGAGTGTTCAGCTGAAACCTACGCGGGTGTTGGAAAGCGGGGTGTCCACCAAGAAATGGTAACGACCACTAATCTCTGATTGGTAGCCTGATGGGGTGTTGGTTGATAGAGCTGGATGCCTCACTGGTTCAAAGTTGCTAAGCGAAAGGCTTATTTTCTTGCTGCAGAATCTGCTCAAAACCGGGAATGCAATGTTCGCACACCACCCGCCGTCACTGCCACTTAGTCTAGGACAAGCACTCTGGGGCAGACTCGGGCCCTATACCGTATCGAAAGAAACTCAAGACAGTGTGTGGATTGCAAAGTTTGTAGATTCGCTCCCCGCTAGTATTAGAGCATGAGGAAACATCGCTAAGCATGCCCCGTATCAGAGAATAGGGAAATCAGCTTGTAGTTGTGAAGAGCGTTAGCGGCCATCGCCGTGTCAAGAACGAACGAGGCGTCCAGCAACGCTTCAGGGTCGAAATACCCATATTCAACCTCTCATTGATGAGATTCAGGATCCAGCCAAGCCAGCAACCATCGTCCTCAGACATGTGAATGAAGACCTTTTTGAATTCATAAATTCGAAAACCAATCAATCGGAAGGAGGTCAAGCACGTGTCGAGAGGCATCCTCGAGGCGCTGAGTGTCCTCCATGAAGACGGCTATGCCCACACCGACATCAAGCATAGCAACGTATTCGTCAATCACAAAAGTTACAGCAGCGATATCCGCTTTTCCGAGGTTCAATTAGGCGACTTTGGGGGGAGGTACGATCAGGGGAGTGAATGGGCCAAATCCGCCACAGCCATCGGGGCGCCGATGCGGACCAGCCCAGAGGTCCTCATGGAGATCCCATGGAACACGGCAGCCGATATTTGGTCATTTGGAACGTTGGTAATAAGCCTGATATTCGGCGGCGACTTCAACATTTCCGCCCAAAGACCGCTCTTTACGGTGACGAGGACTACAACGTCGAAGTGGTGCAGTCGCAATTCCGTTACTTCGGGCCATTTTCATTTAAGGTCAGAGAGATTTTGAAAGACGAGACGTTCCAGTAGGTTTTTTTTTTTTTTTATGAAACTGAATCCTCCCGAGAACATGAAGCCTTTCAGAATGGTGACGGAACGAGAGGTTGTGAAGGAGGATACGGAATTGATTTTGAAAATCATGAAGATGGACTGGCGCGATCGACCGACGCCTACCTAGGTAAGGAGTTGCTTGAAGACGAATAGTTCAAATACAATAAGGCCTTTTGATATACATTTCGTGCTTTCTACCTGTTTCCCACCTTTATAGACATCTCAGATCCGGCCTTTCCTTCAGTATCGCATACATCAGTACTATAAGTATAGCCGCCATAGCTTCGAATACGACAATACATTGTACCAGAGCCCTTGTACCATACTTCATCCTTATACAAAACATGATGAGTGACACTATCCTGTAGGAAATCATCATATAGAAGGCTGTCCGCTCGAGGAGGCTGAACGATGGAGTTGGGATACATTACTACAATATTTCTTATATTTCCCTGAGACACTGACTTGTCACATAGACGCATGTGAGGGCTTCATATTATGTACAAGTCCAGCTATCCGGCGATGCAGCGTCTCCGTGACCTTGATACACATTCCGTCGGGGATACTTACAGTGTCTTCTTTGCGCCAGAACTTGACCCGAGCTCTTGGACCCGCCCGCGTACTTGGTCCCGAGAATCGACTCGGGAGCCCTTCCGTTCTCAACCCAATCGACAATAGCGGCGAGAACATTGCTCTCTGGATCAAAAGTTGCAAATGATTCCTCGTTGGCACCGATAAAGCTCGCACCGTTGCCATCTCGACAGTGGGCCATCCCAGAAATTCGAAAATATCGGTAAAACTCGTCCAGTTCATTGGATGACAACCCCATAGTCTGTGAAACGTGGTTGTAATAACGAGCTGAGTTTTCGCTGCTGATCGCATTATCCTCGAGGCCGTGGAAGTGTAAAATCTTGACCCCCTCGTCATAAGCACGAGACAAATCACCTTCCCAGGTGGCCGCATTTCCGGGGTTCTTCTGTGATGCCGCTTCCCAATCCTTGGAAGAAAGTGTCGCGATGTCCCATTCTGGGTCACTGTATATAGCATACCGAAACCAATCGTTGGGGTAGTCGTGTGGCTTCCCATTAAAGAAACGTCCAGTAGAATTGGCGCCAGGTTGCAGACGAGGGTAGACGAGAGTTCCACCAACATATACAGGCTCAAATACTGCGCGGACGATTTGAGCCTGAGCTCCGGTTAGACAATTTTCTGGTCCATCCCCACAGATGAGTGCCTCAGGACGATAATTGCACAGGTCTGGATCCTCGATAACCCCATCGACGAACCCATCAAGGCCGTCGCACTGCTTGAGCACATCCTCAACGACGAGATCCCATTGAGCCGCCGAGATGAAGTTGGGAGAGTCGGGACCTCCTGTCTTAAGGAAAAATTGACCGGTCCAGTACATGAGAGCATTCAAGTCGAAAGCCGGGGCGCCAGCTACTATCCCATCAAAGTCTTCGGGAAAATCCTGCGCTTCCTTGAATCCCTGCCGGCCGCCCGTGGAGCACCCTAGGTAATAGCTTTTTTGCGGCTTGGCCTTGTAAAACTGCTCAGTGATTTCCTTCCCAAGAATAGATTCGGTGTGGATAGCGCGAGAGACATAATCTTCCACCACTCCGGGATTGTTGAGAAAAGGCAACCCAGAAGTTCCGTCGTGGCCGTTGTTGCTCCCGATGGTTGCAAAGCCATGCGAGGCACCGTAGTTGATGTCGTTGTATTTGATACAGCCACTCATGCCTCCATTGCCTACCCCAAGGAAACGGCCATTCCAGTTCGTTGGCAGCCACATTTGGAATCTGATCTGACTCTGAGGTCCAGTTGTTGCAGTTAGGGAGACTTGGCAAACATCGGTGCTGGCAACTTGAGACAGTGGGCTGCAAGTCGGATGGTCGTTCGGGAAAGTAAGGTTGGTGCCCGCCGAGACATATCTGGTTTCGTGAATGGTGACATTTGGCAAATTTAGTTGTTGGGAAAGCCCACTGCAATCTGTCTCTAAAGAGGAGTTCTGTCTCCCCGCAAGAAGCAGAGACCGGAGTGGAAAGTTTGTTTTCATCCTGACGAGACGGATGAACAGATGGCGTCGATGACTTCACCAGATGCATGGGATTGGTTATGGGGGCCAGATCTAATAAATGTCCTGGCAAGCGAGGGTATCGTTTCATTCAGCCAAGTATACCGCTGTGGATGCGACTATATCCTAAGCCGTTAACCACAAACTATTACACAAGCGTCGTATGCATACGGATTAGATACGAAGCCATCCACTTACACAAGAGGTCACGGGTCATTAACCACGGCTACTGTAGTATTCAAACCAATGACTCGTGCGATATTAGTTGATCCTAATTCCAAATCGTCAGGGTTCCTCATTGGCATTAGGTCAAGATCAACTCGGGCATAAATTCTAGCACCCGAGCATACCTATCATCCGCTTCGGATAAGCAGCGCAGCTTTTCCGTTCCGAAGCAACATAACTCCAAGTACCCGGTGGGCAGGCCTTCCCTGCCCCCCTACGCCCTTAGCGTAGGGGGTGATTTAATTGCGCAACAGCCAAAACCCCGCAACACCTAGGATAGATTTTCCCTATATAGACCCTTATAAAAGTCAACTTTTAACCTACTATAACTCTTTTACATAAAATCTTAAAAATATAAAAATAATACTATTCTAATCCTTATTTTATAAAAATAAATAAGAAAATATTATTAAAATTAAATCTCTAAATTAATACTTTTTATTAGAAGGAATTTAAATTTAATATAATACTTTAAATATATTATATATTATAAAAACGAAAATACTAGAATATTATAGATTTTTTAAATTATATAAATAAAATATTTTAAAAATTATATATATATTAAATAAAGAATTAAAATTTAAAAGTTTAAGTTTATTTTTAATATTAAAATATAAATAAAAAACTAGTTTTTAATTTTTTATAAAATATATATATAATTTTTAAAATATTTTATTTATATAGTTTCAAAAATTTATAATATTCTAATAATTTCTTTTTTATAATATATAATATATTTAAAGTATTATTTTAAATTTAAATTCCTTCTAATAAAAAGTATAAAGTTAAAGATTTAATTTTAATAATAAAATATTATTAATCTTTATAAAATATTTTATTATTAATCTTTATAAAATAAGGATTAAAATAGTATTATTTTTATATTTTTAAGATTTTATTTAAAAGAGTTATAGTAGGTTAAAAGTTAACTTTTATAAAAGTTTATATAATAAGTATAGCCTATATATAAGGATTAGGCTAGGTACTTAATTCTAAGTACTTTAAGAAGGGTTCTATACTTTAAGAACTAGCTTTCCTTTTTCTTCCCTTTTTTCTTTACTTAACCTAGCTTAACTATAACTATATAGTATATTAACTTATTTAATAACTATTATATTAGGTTAGATTATTATATATTTATTTTTAATTTTAATAGTAAAGAGAATAGAAATTATATTAGAGGAGTAAAAATTATTTAATCTAGGTATAAAAAGATCTATTTTTTCTTTCTTTAAGCTAGACTTTTTATAAAAAGTAGTTTAAAACTAGAGTTTTAATAAATTAATCTATATCTTTTTATAAAAATAAAGAGTTTTTAATAAAATAGTTTAATAAGTAGTATATATAGCTTTAAAAGTAATAGTAAATATACTTTAAAAAACTATATAAGAATTTAAAGAATCCTTTTATTAAAAAACTTTTTAATTAATAACTCTAGTAAGCTTAATATTACTATTTATAACTATATTAATATTATAAGAATACCTAGCATTTATATAAAACTCTTATACTTTTAATAAATTAAGAATAATTCCTAAAATTTAATTTATTAAAGTACTATTAAAGTTTTTATAAAAAGCTCTTTTTTAGTTAAAATAAAATAGAAAACCTAATAAATATATTAAATTCTAAACTATTTTAGTTTTAAAATTAAAAGTAAATAGTTTTATAATATATATTAAAAGAGATACTAAAGTATAGTATAGAATATATAAGTATTTAAAAAACTTTTAAAAAGTAAAAATCTATATATATTAGAAAAATAAAGGTATTAATAAGGAATTTAATTTATAGAAACTTATTATTTATAAAGAAAAAAGGTAAAATAACTTAATATAATTATAATAGGAAGAAAGTTAGTATTTTAAAGAATTTATAATAAATTTTAAAAGTATATTTATAAAAGTTAAAAGCTATAATTAGAATAATAATTTATATTTAATATAGTTTTATAAAGCTATATTAAATACTTTAAAAGATAAACTAGTTATTATATCTTTATTTATAAATTTTAAAGAATATTTTAAAAAAGTTTAATAGATAGTTTAAAGATTATAATAAACTAATAAGTTTAGAAACTTTATAAAATATAAGAAAAGATATATTTAAAGAATAGTTAATATAGCCTTTATCTTTACTTATTTAAATTCTAAGTATTTATTAAAGAACTTTATTTAAAATAATATAGTTAACTAAGAAGGTAATACTTTAATATAAATAAATTATATAAGAAAAGGTAGTTTATATAATAATAAAAGTAGGAAATAACTTTAGAAGAGTAAAAGATATTAAAAGGTAAAGTAAGTTTTTAAAAAAAAGTAAGAGAGGTACTTTTAAAAAAGGTTATATATATATTATAAAATATTTAGATATTTTTAAAAAGGATATCTATATTTACTTTCTTTAAAATTATACTAAATAGGGTAAACCTTAGTTATATAAGTTAATATAACTTTAGTTATTAAACTAAACCTTTTTAATAAATAGGAAGAGGTTTTTAGAATATTTAACTTAGAAAAAGAATAGCTTTAGTATAAAGATAAATACTAAAGTTAGAATAAAGTATTTATTTAATAACTATATTTTAAATAGTTAAACTAGAATTCATATATATATCTACTATTATTAATATTATAGATTAAAAACCTACTTTTATAGATAAAAAATATAAATATTATATTAGATTAAATAAATAAATAGTTAAAAGAATAAGTATATATATTTAGTTAATTTAGTTAAAGTTTATTAAAAGATCTACTTTAAATTTAATTAATATATTAGTTATAGGAATTATAAGGTTTTAATAGAAGATTAAAGGGTATAAAAAATTAGTTTATATTTATATTATTTTTAAGTTAAATTTTTAAATAATATTAGAAAAACTATAGTTAGTTATTAACTAAGTATATTTTATATTATACTTTTAAAAAATATAGTATAAAAGAATAGAAACTTAAATACTATATATTAATATTTAAATAAAACTAATTAAATTAAAAAACTAAAAAAAGTATTTCTAATATTAGAATTAACTTTTATTTTACACTTTAAAAGAATTAAGTAAAACTATAGGAAATCTACTATAGAATTAATAATATTTATAGTATTAATAAAGGATATTAATAAAGCTTTATATATTAAAGAACTTTAGATTAAAGTAGAACTAAAAGTTAAGATTTTATTAGAATTTTATAACTTATTACTACTTTTTATAAAAAAAAGGTAAATAAGTTAAATTTATATAATCCTAGTATAGATTATAAAATTAACTTTAAAATAAATAATTAAAAGTAAAAGGTTTCTATATTTTTTAGCTTACTTTATAAGATATTTTAAAAGAAACTATTAGTTTTAAAGAAAATATTAAAGAACTTACTAAATAAAAGATTTATTTAGATAAATAGTAGTAAAGTAAACTTACTAGTAATTTTTATAAGGAAATTAGGTAGAGGATTATAATTCTACTATAATTATTAAGTATTAAATATAGTTATAAAATATAACTACTATTTTTTACCTTTAATTTTAAAAACTTTTAAAAACTTAATAAAAGTTAAATAGTTTATTGAAACTAATATTATTTAAACTTTCTATAAAATATAAATTATTAAAGGATATAAATAGAAAATAACTTTTAAAATAAAATATAAGTTTTTTAAATAACTTATTATATTTTTTAAGCTATATAGAATATATATTATATTTTAATAATATATTAATTATATTTTATAAAACCTATTAAATAAGTACTATTTAATATATATAGATAATATTCTAATTTATATTAATAAATCTTATAAATATTATATAAGAAAGGTAAAGAAGGTATTTAACTAAATAATTAAGTATAAACTATATTTAAATTTAAATAAAAGTAAATTTATATAGAAAAAGGTTAAATATTTAAGTTTTATTATTATAGTAAGTATAAAGATCATAGTAGATTTAAAGAAAATAAAAGTAATTATTAAATAGAAGGTATTATAGTTTATAAAAAGAGTATATAGCTTTTTAAAGTTTATTAATTTCTATTATATATTTATTAAAAGCTACTTTATAAAAGCTACCCCTTTAATAATATTAACTAGAAAAAATATTATATTTAAGTAAAAGTAAGAGTATTATAAAGCTTTTAATAAGTTAAAAAAGGTTTTCTTAAAAGCTTTAGTTCTAATATAATAAAATCTAAGTAAAAAAACTTTTTTAAACTAAATTGTAGTAAATAAAAGCTAAGAAGTATATTATTCTATAAGATAAATAAAATCTAAAAGCTAGTAATATTTTACTTTTATAAACTAATAACTTTTAAATAAAACTATTTAAATATAAATAAAGAAATATTAGCTATTATAAACTATCTCTAATAGTAGAAGGTTAAGCTTAAGAAAGTAAACTAGTTTACTATCTTTTTAAATTATAAGAACTTTAAGTATTTTGTAATAAAATAATAACTTTTAAAGAGATAGGTTTAATATATAAAGTTTTTAATAGAATTCCTATTTAATCTAGTTTATTAATTAAAAAAGAAAGCTATAATACTAAATACTTTATTTAAAAAGAATTAAAATAAAATAAATATTAAAAATATAAAGATAAAAACTATATAACTAATTTTAAATACTACCCTTAAATACTAAACTATAACTTTAACTTAAATTAAAAGTCTTTAGTAAAACTTAAAGAATATCTATATCTTTAATAATCTAAAATTATAGTAACTATAATTATAAGCTATATAAGAAAATATAGGTTATACTATAGTTTATTATATATTAATAAAAGAAGATAAAAAGCTTTAAGCTAGCCTAAATTTCTATATATAGTTAAATAAATACTATATTAATAAATATAAACTTATATATTATATAGAAAAATTATAGGTATTTAAAGTATTTATTATAAGAGAAGAGGATTATAAAAAAAACCTATTAAGAGAATCTAAAAGCTAATATTCTATATATAAAAATTATATAGAATATTTATAACTTAGTAGTATTAAAATATTTTAAATAAAAAGGTATAATCTTTATAGTTAACTAGTATTTTTATTAGTTACCACTTTATTAAAAGATTTAATAGTTCTTTTATAATTATAAAGTATATAAAAAAGTTAAAGTATAAAGAGATATATAAAAAGCTTTCTTTAAATTATTATTAGTTTTTAATTAATATTATTAGGAAATTATTATAACCTCTATAACTAAGCTATTAGATTTAACTAATATTAAGTTTTTTAATATCTTATAATTTAAAAGCTACTAATATTTATAAGTAATTTATAACTAAATAAGTAAGGAAATTATATTAAAACTAATAAACTTTATAAATATTAAGTTATATATTAAATATGTTTTATAGTATTAAGTTAAATATTATAGGTAGTTAAAAGCTATTATTTTAAATTAAAGTTTTAATTAAATAAGTTAATTTTAAAAGTATATATACTATTTACTTTAAATTAAATAATAACTTAGTTTAACTTATTACTTTAAAATAAATAGTAGACTAAAATAAATAAATTAAAAAATTAAAATATACTTTATAATATTTATTATAAAGAACTAGGAAGATTAAGTAAAATAATTACTTATAATATAAGTAGTTTTAAATTAGTATATTAATACTAGTATTAAAATATTAATATTCTTTATAACTTATAATTATAAGTTTAACTCTATTATTATTAATATAGGTTTTATATATATATAAGTATTATAGTTATATTATTTAATTAATATATTAGAAGGAAGAGCCTATACCTAAAAGGTAGAAAGCTAGACTTCCGCTATATACCTATAGATTAGTCACGTAACCCTATAAGTAATTATATTACGCTTACCCTTATTCCTATAATTATACTAATTTTTAAAGAAGCTAACTAAGAAATACTTTTTAAGTCCTTATTAAAAGTATAAGCTAACTATTTTATAAAGAAACTATAATAAATATTAAACTTTTATTAAAGCTTTATAGTTATTATATTATAATAGTAGGAAACTATAGTAAATAAAAGAAGATCTACTACTTTAAAATTTTAAGTAGGAGATTTAATATAAATAAACTTTAAGAATTATAAGTTTTTAAAAAGTAAGAAGAAAGTAGATTAGAAGTATATAAAATTTTATATAAAGTATATAATTTCCCCCTTTATAGTAAAGATCTCTAAGTTTCTAAATAGAAAATATATAAAAATTTATATTAAATTACTTTACTTAATAATAATTAACCTACTTTTAAAATAAATTTAAAAGAATCTTTAACTACTTATAGTAACTATTAAAAAAGAATAGGAATACCTTATTAAAAACTTATAATATATATATATTTAAAAGATAAGTAAAGGAACTAAGTATAAAGTATTAGTTAAGTAAGTAAGCTATAAGGAACTTATTTAAACTAGTTTAGAAAACTTAAAAAAAACTTTAATTTAAAATTATTTTAAAAAGAAATTTAATACCTTAAAGTACTATAATAATCTAAAATATAAATATATTACTTATAAACTAGCTACTTTTTAAAAAAATAGAAACTAGGTAAGGAAAGGAGGATACTATTATATTTAAAAAGGGTATTAAAAGTTAGAAAGAAAAGAGGGGTTTAGTCTTTTTAAATTAAAAATAAGAGGATAAATATAATTATAATAGAAAGAATAATTATATATTTTAACTTAAGGTACTAAAGGTATATATTAATAAGGTAATTAAAAGGTTAGAAATTAGTTTAAATAAATTAAAAACTAACTAGCTTATAACTATTTTAATTTAATTAAATTCTATTTAAAATATTATAACTTTTAATTAAAATATTATAAATTAAACTATAGATTATAAATATTAAACTATTATTTTAAAACTATTAGAACTTATTTAAAAAAAGCTAAAATCTTAACTAAAAGTATTAAAAGAGTTCTAAGTATTAATATTAATATATAATATAATTAAACTATTAAAATAGATAATAGTATAACTATTATTACTATTAAATTAAACTTAAAAACTAAAAAAATAGGCTTAACTTATAAAGAAAAAATACTACTTACTTTATAAACTTATATAGTATAGTATATAGTATAAAGTTTTTTAAACTTTAGCTTTTATTACTTATTAATAAAATCTAAACTAGTTAAAGTAGAAATTAAATAAATTTTATAAATTTTATTTTAAAAGATCTACTTTATTTTATTAAAGTAGTTAAAGTACTTAATAATAAAGAAGGGTATAGTATAATAAATAACTTTTAAACTAATATTAATAGATTTTAAAAATAATAGTTAGAAACTTATACCTTTAATATTATAATAGTTCTTATAAAACTTTAAAAGCTTATTATTTTAGCTATAAATAGTATTATATTTATAATTAGTTAAAATATATTAGAAATACTTAAAGTTATCTCTTTAGTAAAAAGATTAAAAATCTAAAATATATAAAATAGATTCTAACTAGAATTTACTTAATTTTTAGTTTTAATTAAATAAATTAAGAAGGTAGGTATTATAATAAAAGGGTAGTTAAAAAGAATTAGAATTAAAAATTATATTATAATAAATAGAGTATAAAAACTAAAATAAAATAAATAAAAAGACTTTTCTAAGTTAATAATTTTAATTTCTAAAGAGTTTAAAAAGGTTTTAATTTACTTATATATTAGTAAAAGAAGGAGAAAATAGAAGGAATTTAAGGATTAAGGGGATAGGTTTAAGTATTTAAAGATTTAATATAATTTACTTAAAGATAGTAGTTAGCTAATCTTATTAGAAATTAAAACTTTAAAGATAGTATATTAGTATTATAGTAAGAATAACTTAGTATTATATAATTTAAACTAATTTTACTAACCTTAAATAAATTAAATTAGTACTCTTAGAATAGAGAGTAAAGGGGTAATATAATAGGTATAGCTTATATATAAAGATTAAGCTAAATACCTAATTTTAAGTACTTTAAAAAGGGTCTTATACTTTTAGGACTAGCTTTCCTTTTTCTTCCCTTTCTTCCTTACTTAACCTAGTTTAGCTATAGCCCTATAATATATTAACCTATTTAATAACTATTATAGTTTAAATAAGGAAAATCTATTTTAGGTATTATAGAGTTTTAGCTATTATATAATTAAGCGGTTATATTTCTAATCCTTTATATATATAAAATATATATAATACTTTTATATAATAGTAAGCGCTTAAAACCTAGCGTTTAAAAAAATAATACTAATTATAATAAAATATTAATATAGTTCGCTTATAGCTATATAGCTTTAGCTTTATATTATATAGATAAAGTTAAAAAGTATTACTTCTAATAATATTATTAACTAGAAAGCTAATAGAATAATTATATAGTAAAGTAGTTATATAATAATACTATAATAGTCTTAATATAGTACCTATAAAAAAGTATAATAATTTTAAAAAGGAAGACTTAGCTAAGAAACTTAACTTTTCTCTTTATTAATAATACCTAATAGCTTTATAAAATTATTAGTTAGGTAAGTTTATTTAAAAAATACTATAGTTTCTATTTTAAATATATAGCTAACTAAATAATTATACTATTATAGGTAACCTATTTAAAGAAGCTTTCCTATATAACTTTATAAAAATAATAAAATCCTCCCTAGAAAGCTAAACTAAAACTATTTATAATATATATAATAAGTATAGTATATATAAAGTAGATATAAAGATAGCTAAAAACTAAGATCTCTTTCTTTAGGTATACTATTTTATTATAGAAGATTTCTCTAAAGATATATAGTATATAAGGAATATAGTAGAAGAGAGGGTACTATAGGGGAAGCTAAAGATCCCTTATAAAGAGGTATATAGGGGTATATACTAAGCGATTGCTAACTTCATAGACAAGGCATAAGCTGGTGGGTAGTCTAAAGGCCGAGAAGACGACGAATAGATAGACAGTTGAACAAAAAAACACAAGGTGGCCGAAGCCTTGCGCAATTAAATCCCCCACTGCGCCAGCAGTGGGTGAGAAGAACCGAGACCCACGGGTACAGCGCAAACACAGCTACTTCTCCAAGTCTAGCCGTCACTATTCCAATATCCCGTCCGTACATACTCCTTCGATCATCAGTAACAAATTCTTCTCTTACCTTAGTATCCAATTTAAGCTACCAATAAAGCAAATCATAGAAGCGGCACCGTAAATTGCGAACCTGGCATTGCGCGACCAAGAGCGGTGGAAGAGTTTGAGGTGCGTTGGCCAATAGCTACCTAGGCAACTGAAGAAAGAAGGAACAGGAATTGATCTCATTCAAGGGCCTGTATTATCAGCTCCATGACGCTCTTATAATAGTTTAGTCTGTGCGTCACAAGGCTAAGGCCACGTGCCTACAGACTTATCGTATCTAACCACTGTTATCGTCAATGTGGGCTTTTTTTGAACGCTGGGTCTTGAGCGTTTAGGACTGTATAAAGGCGCTGCGTATGGCTACGGCTGTATACGGAATAGAAACGGAACCAGATAATAGTTACCTGCACCATATTTCAGGCCGAAAGAAAGGGCAACTTGTCGTAGCCCGGCTTCTGGGCAGTGCTGTGCGTGAACAAGTACTCGTAGGTACGTCCAAGTTTAACGTCTTACCAATTACACATCAAAACTTTGGTCGTAATTCTTGAATTTTAGATATCTCTATCTAGCTAACTACATCCGAGATGGAGGATTGATTTGCAGCTTAAGTTGACTGGCGTTTGGCGTGCTAGATGTCCGCACACCTGGGCCGCTTATGATGAATGAGCTTCAATGCCTAATCAGCCGTTGTCAGTTAGACAATTTAATTCTAAGAATGGAGGCAACATGTGCTTGTATTGCTTGCTGCATCTTGCCCTTTGGCAAGTTTCGTCGACAAGCGCCCAGTCTTTGACGCACGGTGTTTGATTGATCGAAAGTTTTACAGTCCAATGTTAAGGTAGAGCCACGAGAATACATCTAAATCAACTCAAGTATCGCCGCTTGGAGCATCTTGGCTCTGGGTGAGGAAGTTACCAACAACTTTCAGGACCCTTTCCCTCATACCCCCACCCTCGAGATGACACATATGACCTGCCGCGGGAAATGTGACCCAACGCACGCGAGGGATGATCTCGAAAAATGGCTCTTGAGCTATGTCATGCGACGTGTCGTACTCTCCGTTGTAAATGAGAGTTGCCATGGTGATCTGTGGCAGCGTCGGGATGCTTGTCCATCCAAGCATTGAGCCGTTGAACATGTGAATGGACGGGCCAATCCTGAGGGTGGATGAAAAGGGCATCGTAAGTAAACTGACGTATTCGGAGGAAGTAGAAAAGTGGCAAAGATTCATTGACACCTTGGACTGTGTCGAGCGAACAACCTAGACTTGAATAACGAAGGAAGGGCGGGACGAAAATCAGCAGAGCGAGCTGCTCGGATGAGTTGGAAAGTTCCAAGAACATGAAGCACTGGCAGCGAAGATAGGAGATGACAGAAGATTCAATAGCATATATAGTGCCGTAAACTGTCTTGTCATCTCTCAGATTTTTGAAAGCTGGAAGCAGTTCGGGAGGCAGAGGCTCCTCGCGGCAAACGAAAGTCTTGTTGAAGATCATTTGCGCCTCCAGATAAGCCGGGTTCTCGTAATCTTGTTTTTGTTCGTGTTCCTCCATCACCTTCACAACCCCCCTCGGCAGCTCGGCCCTCCGTAGCTGGATGCTGCGAATAGAGAGGTGATTGCTAGCCAGTCCACTTGCCAAGACAAGCCGTCGTAGACCCCTCGGGCGACTGGCGGCAAAGGTGGCGCCGAACACTAGCAAACATCAGCGTCATCCTTGAATCGATATTGAGGATTATATACAAGGTTGCACAACTATGGCATGCCTTACTGCCACCCCAGCTCTGTCCCAGGAGGTGGAAGCCAGGCCCGTCTCTAAGCTGGAGGCAGTTGAGCAGGTTGTTCAGCTCTGCGATGAACAAAGGTTCCTGCCAGAATTCCTTGTCACCAGCTGTTTGCGGTAGATGAGTCGAAGATTCACAGCCGATTTGGTCATAGAATATGACTGGGAGGCCATACCGCGGCCAAAGCTGGGCAAAGGGTAGAAGATATTCGTGGCCGGCGCCCGGCCCGCCGTGGAGGACCACGACTGGTGGAGCACCACTGAACAGGTCACCGAAGATCTTGTAATACATGAAGCAAGGTATATCGCTCCTACCAGGGATATCGAAAGGAATGGTGCCGTCTTTGAAGGGTTCCTGTGCCATGGCCAATATCCTGGAAGAAGGGCGTACTCAAAAATCGAGAATGCTGGGACAAGGATGCTTGGCGGCGAGCAAAAGGTTCAATAGGCTGCCCCTCGACAGAACCTTTTTCAAAATGTCAGTAGTTGTGCAGCGGAGCCGTCTCTCATGCTATATGCCGGCTAGAAAGCTTCCAATGTCCAACCATAGTGTGCTCGTGGAACCACGATACTTGAGAACGGCTGAAAGTGAGAGCTTCGAGGCGTGCGTGGTTGTAGAACCCCAAACTCTGGGCGCCAGTCAACAATGACAGGCTATGAATGAGTGGCAGGTGACCAGACCGGAATTCCAATGACTTCCGGAAGTCATCGAGTCTAAATGCTAAAGATCGATGTGGTCAACAGGTCTGTTGGGGGATGTTGGCTATTAAGTTGCGTTAGTCGCGCCCCCTCCCTCATATGCTGTGCCGCTCTCTGGATGGTGGTAGTGCTATTTTTTTTTACAGGGCGATACAGATTTTTGGGTAGCGTGTAACAGCCACAATACCACCCTGCAGGAAGAATACCAGCACACGCTGACGTATGGATTTCACAGCGTGTTGAGGTCTACCCCAGAGGCATGACTGTCTACTTGCCTTTTCAACTGATTTTCCTCCGCCACTGGCGTACTTCCGCAACAAAGATGTCTGGTACCTCCCACGCCGCAAAATGGCCACCTCTATCCGTCTCGTTCCAATACACAATATCCTTGTAGTACCGTTCGCACCATTCCTTTGGCCCATAACTATTATCTCCGCCGAACCAACTCACTCCAACTGGTATATTTATCGGCCATGCGGTGGAGTCGGGCTTGCATTCCCAATAGTAACGAGCAGACGACGTGCCGGAATTGGATAACCAGTACAGCATGATGGTGTCGAGCATCTCGTCTTTACTGAAAACCACTTCCACATTGCCACTGTGATGAGACCAGTCTCTAAATTTCTCATAAATCCAAGTCGCCTGTGCAACCGGTGAATCTGCAAGCCCGTAGCCGATGGTCTGCGGTCGCGTTGACTGCTGCAGGGAGTACCCGCGGTGTCCAGCATCTCGAAGACTGTCCAGATACATGGCTCGTTCCTCGCCCTTTTTGTCGTGGATTGGAACTTGGACTTCTTTCTACAAAAGGTGTTAGTATGTATCTTTCAGACGCTTGATATAAGAAATTACCTTGGGTTCGAAGAAGATGGAATTCAGATGAACGCTCTTCAGTCCTTTAGGTGCTTGACGGCCTAGATTTACGGCCACATGGGCTCCCCAATCGCCGCCTTGAGCGGCCCACCCGCTGTCTGCATAGCCCAAACGCTGCATCAACTCCGCCCAAGCATGCGCGGTACGACTGTAATCCCATCCAAGCTCCGTAGGCTTCCCGGAAAAGGCGTAGCCTGGAAGTGCCGGGATGACGAGGTGAAAGGCATCCCCGGGAGAGCCGCTGTGAGATTCGGGGTCCACGAGCTTGTCAATTACGTGTCTGAACTCTAGGATTGAGCCAGGCCAACCATGTGTAAGCAGGAGAGGCAGTGCATTCTCATGCTTTGATCTAATATGCAGAAAGTAAAACTCCACTCCATCGATGGTTGTCGTGAACTGAGGATATGAATTAAGCAGCGCTTCGCATCGTCGCCAATCGTATCCTTTCTGCCAGTATTCGCAAAGCTCCCGAATTGCTGCGAGCGGGACACCCTGAGACCAATCATTGACTGTCTCTTTGTCCGGCCAGCGTGTTAAGCGGAGGCGCATTTGTAAGTCGTCGAGAGTGGACTCGGTGATGGAGAGCTTGAAAGGGTGGATAGAATTGGATGTCGGCAGGGCCATTCTTTGGTTTGGTGTTGCGAGGACTGATACAGCTTTTAAGGTTAGCTTTGCTCTAGATGCGTGGAAATGCTGTCAACCACATGAACACTACCCTAGGGTAGGCTCTTGAATGAGGAAAAGGACATGTAATGATATGTAAGTGCACATCACTTTTAAAGGCCGGTTTGAGTGTTATAGCTGTAGCGCTAGCTAGCCGCTATGCAGGTTGTCTTGTTCTACCTGTCAGAGGTGATTCCTTCGACGTCATGTCCGTGAGCGATTTATAATCACAGCTTGCGTAAGTGGGCATACCGCGCCCTTCACAACTAGTTGGCGAGAATTATCTACAAACCCCTTCTTGCCACTACAAACAAGTTTCTTACACGAAACTTAGGAAATTTTCTAAAATCATAGCAATAGACTTCTAATAAGTTGATTCTTTAGGTTAGTCCCGGCAGCTTGTCTGCAATGCCAGTAGAGGCTAGTGCCTCAATCTGACCCTAGAACCTTCTCATCTAACAACTACAATACTAAGGGCTGTGAAGCGAATTTTAGGTATGTTTTCCGATAGGTAAGTCCCTGAAGAAAAGTACAGTCGGAACCGGCCTCATTGATGGGCTTGAAGTACCCTGGCGTATGTACCGCTTCTCTTATGCCCCATCCAGGATGTGGGCATACTGGAACAGGGCAATACAACGGCCAGTATGTGGGACAAAACCTGCTTCAGGTTGGCAACATGTCTCTACCACAAATATTCCCCAACAGCCAGTCCACATGAGGCAAAGCCTGCCGCTAAACTCACACAAAGTATATGGAGTTCTGGGAGGTGATCTCTGTGCGGAAAAAAATGGGAGGCACTACGGCAAAGCAATTATAAAAACCAAAGTGTATAGAAAATGGGAGAGAAGAAAGGAGTGCAAACAGTCTATGACATCAAAATCACAGATTTCACCATGATACGTATGTACCCCTACATGTGCTGTCTGGTAATATCATGTCTTAAGGATTTCATATCTAAGGCTCAAAGTTGCTTGCTTCCAGCAAGGGACTTTGTTGTACAGCATACAGGAACATTTACCAACATACTATTTGTGTTGTCAAGACCCCATGTTTAGCGGAAACCCACAAAGAGGATTCCCATGATAACCCTAGTCCACGTCAAGCTTCTTGGGTTGATGTGTAAGCTGAACTTGAGTTTCAGTGACCACTTGCAGCCTCTGATATGCCTTTTGTTTCTCATACAAGGGTGATATCCTCCGTTTCCAAGCCCCAGTCCTCCCAATCATCGCACGAATCGTCCTCAGCTAGCGGTCTTGGAGTTCCATTGGATTTACCAATTTTCTTGCTCAAGACGAACGTCGGTCCAACAACGCTGTACTGGTCTTTCTTGCTGGGAATCCTACGCAGTATGAACGGCGTACGCGTCCCGAAAATGATTGCGCATACATCGCCCTCGCGGGTAATCTTTGGGGCGACTCCGTAATAGCCGCGACTGAGTATAACAAATCGACGGTGTTTTGCCTCTTCAATGGTACGCACTAATATTCTTTGCATAGCCGGGTCTTGTATGTGGGGGTCTGCTGGGTCTGATGGATGATCCGACTCTAGGCGCCCGTGCAAGTTTATGCAGGTTCTGGTAATACTCTTTCCAATCACCATCATAAAGTCCATGATTGAGTGCGACGAGGAATGCCAAGCCGGAGATGCCGCTTTGAGGGCCAGGGTACTTTTTCATTTCCGGTGCGAGGTTCCTCCATAGGGACACCACTCGCATAGCTTCTCTCTCGGGTCCATCGCGTTGATCGCGGTCCTTGACTGTCTCGGATGCATATTTGACGGAGTCGAAAACAATCGCTCTGACTCGGAGTAGTGGACTACCCTCCACGTTTGAAATCGACCACCCTCGTGAGTTGTCACCGTTTCCATTAATGCATGTGATTTTCCTATCGTCCCGATCGACGCAGCGGCTGCCGCCCCATTTCCAGTCCCAGCGCGGAACCCAGGACGGGAGGGAGTGCGTACGAGATCCACCAATAGCAACAAAAGGCGGGCTCTTCTCTTCCTCTTCGTGCTCCACAAAGTGTAAAAGCTCCAGGTCTGAGGCCTTTTCGAGATAGTTCATGGCAAAATCTCGGTAGACGTCCAGATGGGACACGTCCTTTCCGTAGTCCGGCTGCACGGCGGGCATCGTCTTGTCCTCAGCCGCCAAAGCCATGAACGCGTAAATTCGGTCTCTTGGGTCGGTCAACAGCAGTTCTCGCGCGGAGTCCAAGATCTCGAGGGCGGACTGTGGCTCAATGTGGCTGAGCATTCCCCGCGTACAGAATGTTAGGACCTCCTTCGGGTGGCGGACGTTATACAGATGCTGGAGATGAGGTATGGACCAAAAGTTGAATTGTGAATTTAAGGCCATGACTCGCTGTTCCAAGAAAATAGAGACTCGAAGAATACTCTCCAGACGTATTTCTTTGCCCGCCCAGAGCACGAGACCGTCGGGTCCAAGCACAGCCTCTTGCACTACCCACCCACGGTGGAACCAGGGCTGACCAACTAGTTGACCCCACGAATCCCACCTGGAGTCGCGGACGATGGCCTCATATTCGGTAGGGAATGGAAAAGCGTTCCAATCCCATGAGAAGTTGGGGTCTTCAAATACCTTCCCTAACAATGTTTCCACATCCGCTCAAGTGCTATGAGCCCAGCTATGTCGCTGGCATGTTGCTGGTACTTTGTATCAAGACCGAGACAGATCAGTACGCGCTGTGATGCCTCGAAGATCCGCCCCATAAGCGCGACTTGTCGGCTTTTCTCCTTGTCATCATTTTGGTTGATGCAGATCCCGTCTGCCCATAGAGCTACCGGTTCACACGCGTTCCTTGTTTGCCGCAGGGAGTCTCGCAGGCTTGTCGTGATGTCGAGACGTTTTCCCTCGACGGTTATAGTCTGGTCCCTCATGCCTGAGCTCCAAGCGTATGAGATCGTCCTGAATGGGTACAGGTCATGGGCGCGCGACAGCCTGATCTCCTCGAGACGCCCAACAAGAGGTGCGTCCCCCTTGTCGGGTTCCAGAATAAGGCGTCGAATGTGATCGTCTCCACTGGACAAGTCTTGGTATTGATACATGTTGAAAGATAGATTGAACAGGTACCACACCCTCGGCAGACTGGGAGCAGTCTAGACTCCGCCGAGTCTAAGTATTTCAATCAATTATAGGGAGATCGTGATGTTGCCGAATACGTCTTGTCGAGACTCACTCAAGAGTTCTGATCCGTGATCAAACCTGACCGATTGTGACGATATGCATGTCAAGGTCTAACAAGACCCGAGGTCTGCTTCTGGAACTTCGAGACACGGGACGCATTTGTTGTCTGTCAAGAAAGTCTTCGCACCAAATCGACCGTGTCCCCGCTCGCGAGTGGATCCGCTGCTGTGGTGGCCAGGGTGGCCCACATGCATGTATACAGTGGGCCGTCAAAAGTCTCCCCCACATCGCCCTTTTTACACTAAAACTCACTACTTTTAACTCTTTATAACACCTTTATATAATTTACTTTATATAAAAAAAGTATATAGTATATATAATTACTTATTATATATAATATAAATTTAAAAATAAATCTAACTTAAAAAGTTTAAAAATATTTAAGTTTTTTCTTAAAGAAGTAATTTAAAGCTTAAAGGCTTAAACCCTAAAACCTTCTATAAGACCCTTTAGAAAGTAAATTTAAATTTTAAATTTTTCTACTTATTTATAACTTTTATAAAATAATAAGTACTTAATTTTATAATTAGTATTTAATATATAATAAATATATTATAAATCTTTATTTATTTAAAATATTTTAAGAATTTAAATATTTATAGAGATTTAATTAATAATAATTTAAAATAGTGAGTTTTGGTGTAAAAAGGGCGGTGTGGGGGAGACTTTTGACGGCCCACTGTACATACACTGGGCCAACACGTTTTTCCCGACAACTTGCAACCTACTGTATCCCGAAGTCGACAGTTGGCCAACAAACTGTACCAAATCTCCTCATCACAACTGTAATAACTTATAGATGGGACAATATTCATGAAATTGATTATAAGGACGGAACCGCACTTGTGCTCGTGCTGCAGCCGTAGAAAAGTATGGTTTCGTCCGTAATAATTTCTTGTGGAGTGCCAAATATTTTCAAAGCTTCCCACCATCGATATCCTCAGCAGTGATATCCACGCCTTTGCTGGGGCCCGAGAAATCGACATGCAGTCGCTTGCAAGGGTCACCTCTAGGGATAATTTCCACCTGCGCTTGGTCTTTTGGTGTTGGCATAGCGGTTGTCACGGGAAAGTCCTTCCGAGGCATTGTCCACTTTCCATCTCGGGCAGCAGGCGTGATGTTGAAGCGGAGCAACAGCAGAGCCGCAAAGGACATTATCTCAGTGCTGACAAAATGGCGCCCTGGGCAAAGCACTGTTCCCCCTCCGAAGGCTCGAAACGCCACAGGGTTCGTTCGCTTCCTGCCAGGCTCACGGAGGAACCGACGGTGGTCAAAGTCGTTCACTGTAGGTCCCCAAAGCGACGGCTCAGTATGCTGCACGGGTGCGACCGTCATTACGGTAGCTCCTTTTTTCAGAAGGTACTGATTTGCGAACACGGTATCGTTCATGACCACCCGAGCAGCGATGCCAATGTGCGAGTATCGCAGCATCTCCTGCCAAGTTGAGAGGAGGACTGGGCATGAGGCCTTAACTTTGGCAAGGTCAACAGAAGGAACACCATTCTTATCCACTTCAGCGAGCTGGTCCACCTCATTCCGGCACTCTTCCAGAACCACCGGGTCGGAGAAGATGTGATATACCATCCAGAACGCGCTAGCCACGCTGTTGGTTAATGAGGCGACCATCTGGCCGATCTCGGTGGCTGCTACATCCCTGCCGCGGAGGCCGTGGCCTGTGTTGTGATTGTACCGACATTTTACGAGGAGTGAGCCTTGATGATGGCCCTTTTCGGAGAAATATCTCTCAAATGCGGGGATAAGAAGCCGTTCTCGTGCATGCAGACTCTTTCGCGCCAGTAAGCTCGGAAACGCCTTGAGCATATGAACCATGATACCTGGCTCAAAGTCACTGGTTCAAGGCTGTGTCAGCAGATGTCTAAACTAGTATTTGAGCGGTTTCGCTTTGAAAGTCTTGGATTTTGACATACTACCATGCTTTCTCGAGAACCGGATCGCGAAAGGGGTTTCCGGGTCCGTAGATAGCCTCTGTTGTGGCCATGAATATTTCTCCACGGATCCAAGAGAAGAGTTCGACTCTTGTTGCACCCTTTCCCCTGAAATTCTCCAAAGATTCTGATATGTACTGGATCGCTGCGCCGTTGATTGCATCTAGCCCTGGGCCTGGTGCCATAGCAGGCTGAATGGATGGCACAAAGGTCGACAAGTAAGAGCCGGCCTCGAGCATGCGGTCCGAGCCAATGATGGCGTTTCCGGCCGGCCCGACACCCATTACCGTCGCAGCTGCCTGTGCCTCAATAGGTGCAAATGCTATGGTCTTTATCTGGCGTTGCAGTGTAGGGATAAGAGACACGGAATTGACTACGTACATCCGCTGTCCTGGCATGCGGAGAGTATATATCGGGGAACCATGTTTGTCTCTGGGTGCTATAAGCTTCTGGTGGGAGGGGAAGCCAGCCGCCAAACGTGGTGCTGTCTTTTGATAATGAATAAACGGCAACTGACCTTTGCTTCACGAAGAAGTTCTGCATGCCAGGAATTATGCCAAACAGTGGACTAATGAATGGTATGGACGTCTCAACCGCAGGCGGTTCTCTTGCATCCTGTGTGAAGTTCAGGAGCGCATAGAGAAACGCATAAGCCGCAGCCAGAACCCCGAGGCATAAAGTGAACGTGGAAGTCATTGCGTCGGACGCTGCAGTCCTACGAAGGCCGGCCTCTTGGACCAGAACCGATGGATACAGAGTGAAATTTCAGAAAGAGTGTCTTCCTTGTGAACAGACACCAGGCAGTATGAACCTGCGATGTCTGATTTTAACTAGGCTTTCGGAACAAAATTCCCAGGATGTATGTCAAGTTGGTCTCGTTTGGTGAAGTGATTGGGAGGGAAGTCTGAGATTCCAGTATTCCCTCCCGATCAGCTGCGGAGCTTTGACGGTCAGCTGGCTGGGGATTGCTTCCCTCTCGGTCTGTTGGCCCTTTGCTGTGGCGCTGGCTAATCAAACGGCTGCATCCTTGGTGTTGGTGCTAAAGAGATGGTTGCACTTGTGTGGTTTGGCTAGGGAATTCTACACCCCAGTAGGCGGATGTAGCTAGACTTTCTTGGTTCCCCGAAAATGTGCCCGCGCCGTATTAATTCGGTGGAAACATGGTGCAGGATCCGCCTAAGGCTGCTTTTTTGTGCTAATGGAGTTCCGTCGGCAAGACTAGGAGGCATCCAACAGAAGGCTCGACCGGGTCAGTGACAGAGCGGTCCAACAGTCGCCAAAGGGGTCTGACGGAGCCAGAATAACCAGGCAGTTTCCTAGCGCACCACTTAGGAACCCTGTGGGCTATTCACCGGTCACGGATCACGGCAGGGTTATGCACATAAATAATCTTTCAACTGACACGACACTTCCATTAAACTCTGAATACTCGGCCCCTCCAGTAGGCGATATGGGCATCACGCCAGATCCAGATGAAGAATGGCAAAAAACCGGATGGTAAGGAGGCGAGTCGAGCGCAGTTTTGCAGGGCTGGTGGGATAGAATTGCCAGCTTGGACCTGTTTTGGCATAATCATTTCACCTCTTCCTCACTAATACCTAAATGGCGATTCAAATAGTTAGAGGAATGGAGCGTTGTGGCAAAGGATACCAAACTGCGGTGAGATCCAGTGTCTGAAAGAATCTTAAGGAACTACAGACTGAGGGTGGAAGGCGCTGGCGTACACAATCATAGCGCGTAGCTACCCAGGGACTGCAACAAATCTGATATTTGTACCTTCAAATTACTGTGAGATCTATTGCGACGTTCTCGACTTCTTTGCTTGGTGCTGTCGCCGAGCTGAACTCAACCTCATCATATCTAAATCACACCGACCCAACACGGAGAATTTATTGTATTAGGCGGCGAAAAAAAGATTCAAGTATCCTCTTTATGGCATCCATCTGGTGCTACAATAATCCTCAGGACCCCTGAGTACCTAGGTTGTCTGGACTACCCGCCGCCCTCGGCGGATTTTTTGACCACCTAACTGGACAATCGATCACCCCTCATAAATGCCGACTACCACAAGCCCTTCAGCAGCCCGTAGAAATCGAGAAGAGCTGTGAAACTTAAGCAAGATTTGTAAGAGAAGCAGTGAAGAAGGACCAGCCACCACTCGGCTCCTGAAGCTGTTGCGGCGGCGGCTGAAATTACTTGAACAGGTTCTTCCACTTGCTATTGCCGAAGCCGCCTTATCAGAACTGATTGCAATCTTCACTGCAGCTCAGGGTGAAACCACGCCG
Organism: Diaporthe longicolla; assembly: GCA_000800745.1. Lineage (NCBI taxonomy): Eukaryota > Fungi > Ascomycota > Sordariomycetes > Diaporthales > Diaporthaceae > Diaporthe > Diaporthe longicolla. Next base: position 121,947 of record JUJX01000039.1, read on the forward strand.
CTGATCGTGCAAGTTGCTGAGACTATGGCAAGTGAAATATGGAATTCCTAATCTAGGGACTCATTCATCGCAGCGTGGTGCTACCTACGTGAGAATGCTCTTCTAGACGGTGATTCTAATTAGAATGCAGAGGGGGATCATGCCACTTGGTATCGCACCAACTCAGTCATTTCCTGAATTGTTCAAAAGCTCCACTACATGATCATTAATCTGCCAATTCAACATACTTCTGATTGGACCTCCTTTTGTACCGGCGGCGTGCACGAGTGTCGAGTGACCTAAATTGTCCCACCCTCCACCTAAAGAGCTGGTGCTGGAATTCTATATTCCTACCCATCTTCAAAATGAGACCAGGTATTCGCAGCCACAAAAACAGAGGGTACACCCGAGCCCCAAGGAATAACCTCCCATAGGATAACCTCCTGCAGGGTGACCTCCTATGTGATAGTATCATATAGGATAAGCTCCTACTAGTATAGGACAAGGCTACAAGATAACTAGTTTAGTGCTAACCTGAGTCCTTTCATCTTCAAGCTGCCTAGTATGAGTATACCTTCTGTTTTTGTGGGTGCGAATATCTGATCTGTTCAAAATGGGAGCACGCGCAAGTGCATTGGTTGTGGTTATGAAATCGCAGCTGGCCGGCAACTCGATATATTGCAAGGATCAGGCGAATCGGGGAGATAGATCTAATTTTGAAACCGGATGTCAGGTCCTGACTAGGAAAGCTTCAATCCGGAGCTGGAGTGGGACACATCGTCGCTCTGGGCCTGCACTGGTCACGAGGTGGCTGCTCGTTGCGGGATCCGAAATGAGACAGAAATCTCGGGAGGTCAGCCATCGCGCACTGCCACTCGAAGCTCAGAGGTGCCTTACGCAACACCGACTTTGTTGGTGCGACCAAGGACTCACTCAATTACGAGGCACCACTTGTAAGGGGGGGGTTCTATTATACGGTGGAAGGCAGACCCTCTTCTTAGCCTGTTCGGACTGGACCCACTTATTGGGAGTCGGGCTACAATTTGGTGGAGGGACCCCTTGTGCCCTTCTCATCTTGTCATCCACGCTCGGATTGGACCCACAGTCTATAGGGGTCCAGATCGACTGCCAATCGCTTAGGACCCCCTTTCCCCGAAGAGTTGAAACAAATTAGGACGGTTGCCGATGGTTCAAGCTCATTTTCGGTAGATCCGACAGGGTCGCTTGCAGTGCATTAGTAGTGGGAAACGCAGCCAGGACCCTGAATATAGATCACCGCCGCAAATCTGGGGTCCACCAACGTGTGACTTGTTACAACCAAACTGGCAGAGAGTCAAGAGTCAGGAGTATTGAAACCGGCTCCTCGCCGATCACCCGCTTTAAAGAACAATCTGGGCAGCTCATTCCCGTCTGAACTCTCTATCCAGCCTGTCAACCACTTGCTCTCGTCAAATTTCAGACCACACAACCCAAAACACACACACACATACACGCACTATGAAGCTGTCTTCAATCACATCCGGCTTTCTGGGCCTGCTCTCAACCCAGGAGCCTAGCAACACCAGGACCCAGCACACACAGGGCAAATCCCCGTCCGTCTACATACTCCAGACTACACCACAAGCCACGAGGGCTTCAGCACAAGCCCTCCGCGCCCTGGGCTACAGCAGAGCCTGCACCACAGGGTCCGAGGCCGAGTGCAGCCAGGCAGGGCCCACCTACACAGAGCTCAGCACGGGCGAGGATGCCCTCGACGCCTTCAATCCCAACGGCGACTCCAAGTTCATCATCCCATGGGACCTCCGGGCAAAGCGCGAGAGCCAAGTCTACGGCCACCAGAAGAGAAGCTCTTCTTCCTCTTCATTAGGCCAAACATCAGCCAATGACACCGCCTCGCGCATAGAATCGGTCCAGGCCTTCTACACCAGGGCCAAGGACTCAGATCGGCTGCTGGAGCTGGACGTGTACGCGTCCGGTCAGGGGGTGGAGCAGGATAAGTGGATAGACCTGTGTTCATTCTTGGGGCTAGGGTACAGCATGGTCGAAAGACAGAAGCTGTGGTATTTCCCGAAATGAGCTTTTCTTTTGCATAGCCGCGGCTTGGATCTCTTTGACTTTTTGTTTGTACCTAGCGACTTTTTGGTGGTTTTTTTTTTTCAAGTTCAGTTGCTTATGATCGTGGTGAATCAATTGCCTCGTTCGACTTACATGCACTACATGATGGAGTACGAGAGCCCGTCAAACTTGTCTATTGGGCATTCTTGCATAGTGTTATATTTCCTATGTGCGGCCTGTAAAACTTGGTGACCGCCGTCGTAATCCCATGCCCCAAGATGGGTATTGTGATAACCTTGGAAGCCTCCCGAGGTCCGTTTTGCAGCAGCCACTATTCATTGCCACTGATGTTTCAGTAAGTACGAGTGACTAGTAATTATTCTATCGAGTTTCTACTTCTAGTGATTGACTCTTCACTATTTTCCATGGATCATTCACTGGCAAGTCTGATGACAGGAGATGACAGCCAAGGGATAGACCTATAAAGAAATCGCTGTTCGTCAGTTTTCCTCACGTCTCATAACGCGTACCCCGGGGCCTGCGTACTAGTTTTATGCATAATTTCTGAGCTGGGCAAGTCCCCTGTATATATGAGTGGTAATTACCGACCTCTGATACGAGGAAAGAAGTGACAGAATGGTATTAATACCCAAGGAACTGACTCCTTTCGATACTATAGACTATGTAAAAATGTGCAAGACTATCACAGGCGTGTAAAAGTGTAGATCAGGGCGATATGATGGCATCTACAATGTCGAAGGTCTTCCACACAGGAAACATACTCGACCAAATACCCAGAGGTACACTCTATCATGCAACAGAAAACTGCAATCTGGTATTGGGCGTCCCCACGGCGACCCCCCAACGACCCATCCAGTCCTTTCTCGGCTTCACGGTCACGTTGATCGGCGCCGTCGGCTTGGACACGGCCGAGTAGTTAAACTCCTCCCCGGATTCCGGCCACGCCACGCCACCGACCGGCGAGATGTCGAGCTTGAGGATGATCAGGGCGACGAGTACGAGCACGCCCGTGCTCGCGTAGAAGCGAGCGGGGCAGACGTGGGGGGCCACGCCCCAGACGGGGAATGCCATGGACGGGAGCTGGTTGGGGGGCAGGACGGAGCCACTTGGGTCGTCCTTCTTGATGAACCTGCGGGGTTCGAAGGTGTCTGCGTTTCCGCCCCTGGTTTGTTATCATTAGCATTGTGGGTTCTTTACGGGTGGGCCGAGGAGGCATGATCAGGGTAAGGATCTTACCATAACTCTTTGTTGCGCAGGACAGGAGGAGTGTGAAGCTGTACGTAGTTCCCCTTCTTGAGCATATAATCCTTGCCTCCAGCGCTGATATTGGTATCACTGATGACCTCCCGGATATTGGCATGCCACGTCTTCAAGCGCTGCGTCTCCTGCATAACGGAGACCAGGAGCGGACATGAGGTGCGCAGGACCGACACATCGAGGGTGTAGTCCCCGTCCTCCCCACCTCTGATAATCGCCTTTTCAGCCTCTTGCCTTGCGGCCTCGAGCAGTCCAGGTTGGGATATGACGTGGTAGACGGTCCAGAAGGCGATCCCGGTGTAGTTGGTGATGAGTGCGACGTCGAAGCCGGTGTGGACGGACACAGCTTCCTCTGGGGGCACGCCGCTCTCGATGAGGGCACGGATTCTCTCCTTGACGAAGTCTGAGGCTTGTTCGACACCACCGGCGCGGAGGTAGGCTTGGTACCTTGCGCAGTTGTCGTTGCGGGCCTTGTGGGCCTTTGGCGCAAAGAGCCAAGCCAAGTTAGAAGTGATCAAGGGGATCTGATTGTTGAATGTCCTGTGCCGAAGGTCAGTCTGTGACAAAATGCACTGGTATGATCGTCAAGCTTACCAGAAATCCTTCTTATGCTGGGGATCCTTGTAAGGGTTCTGGGGCCCATAGAAGCCGGTGGTGGCCGACATGGTTATGACATCTTGGATCCAGTCGTACAGTTCAATTTTGGCCCGATTCTTTGCGCACTCGGCGACGAGCTCGTCGATCAGCCTCAGCTTCTCCTGCGAGGTGACTTGATTGATGCGGTCCAGCGAGGGTCCGTTCGAAAGCGTCGATGCTTCGACGTGGTGGACCAGGCGGGCGAGGGTGCGCGTCTCCTCGTCGTCCGACAGGGTGTCGGCTGATCTCGCGGTCATCTCGGATACATTGCTCAAGACCTGTGTGGCTCGCTTGGAAAATGGCGCGAAAGATATCGTCTTAGCATTCCGCTGGACAGCCGAGAATATCTGTCGATCTGCGGCGACGTACAGCTTGAAGGAGAAGATTGGCAGGGAAAAGATGGCCAATTGAGGGAATTTGGCCCTAGGACAAAGTCAGCCCGGATGTCCTGTCATGAGTATTCAGAACAAGATAGGGGTTTTGACGGGCTCATACTCTACATCGCTGAAGAAAGGCGTTCCCTTCTTTAGGTAGTCAAGAAGATGGCCAATGAGTGGCACGCGTGGTCGGATATAAGTCGGCTCCTGAGCGTCGCGCTTGAAGAAGATGAAGCCCTGAAGCGCGTAACAGCCGGCCATAAGTGCCACCAGAGTCCCGAGGACTATTGACCACCCCATCTCAGCGATTGGCGAACAAAGCGAACAAATGCCGTCTGGTGATATTCTGGAGTCCGAGATATTTGCAAAAGAAAGGGAGTTTATTGGGACCTTCAGGCAGAAGTTAAACGAGCCCCAGGTCTGTAGGATCAGGTTTATGCGTTGGCCTAGCGCCTGTTTATTAGTGGTAAGCACTTGGGACCACCGTGCTTTTTAAATGAAGTCTCCTCCCCGGTCCAGTTCAGAAGGACTGAGTAGATACAGGGTAAGGAACGTGTTGGCCCAGCTAGCCATGTTCGTTGGTCAGGAAGTTAACCAACGTCGACCAACAGGTGTTCCTGTAGGATCGTCTCCACAGTGGCCCTCTCCCGAGCTTTGGCACATGGCTTCGGTAAGCAGACCAGGAAAGAAGCCGACAGGTTGTAGATAAATATGCGAAACCTAATCACAGGGCAGAAGACTACCCGTTGGATGGTAGTGGCATCGTGAAGTCTTGGTTACACAGCATATCGTAGACTTGGCCTGCTCCTACTGACTGGCACAATCTGCCCATCGGGTTGATTATATGGGTTGTACGGGTAACACTGCACTGATTCGGTCGCTAGGGCTGGTGTAATATAGTCACGACAAGAGAATCTGCCTGGAGCCTCATAAAGCCAATGAATGGTATCATAGCGGCCTCCATAATGGAAGTTGTTCTTTCCTGCTCGGGGCCGTTGAATGGCCCGGCTGTCAGCGGGGCCGAGACCACCCATGTCTCAGCGAGTTGTATTTGTAGGCGGGCAGCGGGACACTCTGCCACGGCCCCAAGGCTCAGGACTGTGCAGTGCACAAGGTGACAGTACCCGCTCCCCCGGGTTTGTCCTCTGTGCTGCCTCCACGCATGACGACCCTCCTCCCCCTCCAAAACATTCGTTCCGCCGTTGTGTCTCAATCGTCCTCAGAGCTCGAGTCCCCACCGGCCGACTGGAATTCGCTTTCTGTCCTAGTTCTTTCCTTTCGAAGCTATTATTGATTTGTTTTACCACCGAGCGCCACCCGTTTTGACAGCACCAGCAGGCAGATAGAAACAAACAAACACCCGTCCTTCCCCTCGTCGCAAACATGTCGAACCCAAACGCCCTGTTCCTGCTCGCCGATCACATCAAGCTCTCGCTTCTAGAGCGGAAACGGGCCCAGGCGTTGAACCTGCAGAGCGACTCCCAGGACGGCCACCTCTCGCGGTCGCTGGACCAGTTTCGCGATGGGCTGGAGGCTTTACAGAGCGAGCAGCAGCGCTTGCAGGAAGCTGGCGATGATGCGTACGCAGGCAACCACAAATCGAGAGCAATGATGACATTGGGCGGTGTTGGCCCAAATGCTAACGACTCATGTTTCCTCTCTTACAGCAAGGCCGCCACGATTGCAGACTCCCTGCCAGGCCTCCAGAAGCAATTCGACGACCTGACGTCCCAGTTCCACGGCTTCTCCGCGCCGAGCAGCAACTCGACCCTCACACACCCAAACGACCCGGCCCTCGCCGCAGACTTCGCCCACGCGAGCAACACCTCCACCAGTCCGCCCCTCCCCTCCTCATCAAGCCTGCACCCGCCAGCCAAGAAGTCCCTGCGCAACGTCAGCGGCACCTCGACCCCAACAGGCGGCAGCAAGACCGTCCGCTTCCAAGACAACAATGCCTCCGCCTCCAACTCCGCAGCCCTAGACAACGAAGAAGCGTCCGCCTCAGCCCGCCTCTTCAACCAGCCGTACCGCGACGACCCGGACGGGCCGGAGGGCTACAGGGACACGGCCGAGGGGCTAGCAGACAACGTGCAGGTGCACGCGTACCACAGCCGGATCCTGCGCGAGCAGGACGACCAGCTGGACCGGCTGGGCGAGTCCATCAGCCGCCAGCGCGAGCTGAGCATGCAGATCGGCGACGAGCTCGACGACCAGGTCGCCTTGCTCGAGGACCAGGAGGCCCTCGTCGACCGCCACGCGTCGCGGCTCGACCGCGCCCGCAGGCAGGTCGGGAGGATCGCGCGGTCTGCCGGGGAGAGCAAGCAGATGATTGCCATCATTGTGCTCATTGTCATCTTGGTGCTGCTTATTGCTGTGCTGAAGTGAGCGGGGCGGTTGTGGGTTTTAGAGCTGGTGCGTTGACCTGCTCTGGTTGACCACTTGTGCGAGGGAGTCTCGGTAGAAGGGTACCGGATATCTTGGTACGGGGATTGAAGATTCTAGGGGCTGGACGGAAGGTGCCGTAACATCTCGTCCGCTCGCAAGTCTTTCTCTAGCGTTTGCTGCATTGTGTTGGTGTTGGGGAGTTCGGGAGCACCAGATCATTGGTGCTCGGATATAAGGGCAGGAATGTTTGTTATCTTTTATTGGTTTTAACATTTGTTGACTTCCAAAACATCTAAGGCACTCGAAGACCATCCTTTTAGGCCCGTATATTGGGCCGGAGTGATCTAAGTAATCAGGTCGAATACTTGTATCAAAATACGAAGGTGCTTCTTTGCTGCTGAATGATTTTGGGTGCTCAACGCCTTGAAATGATCCCCACCAGGACGCCTACCAGGTATAAATTCCCAGCCCATCAGAGCCTCTCAGAACCTGCAAACAAAATATGGTGCTTAAAGCACACTCTCGACGCTATGAACTACGCGCGGTGCTTCCTGAACCCATTACCCTTCTGCTGTGGTTGGCTCCCGTATGGCCTCCGTCCCTGCACCTTCTTGTCCTTGGGCATGCTGGCCCCGAGCCGGATGTCGACACGTGGCGGACTCGCGAACCCGAAGCTCTTGGCCACCTTGACCAGGTCCAGCTTGTTGACGTCGAAGACGCTGCGCAGCGAGTGGCTCGCGTAGGCGTGCAGGTAGCTGCGGTAGCCGTCCTTTGCGCTCTGGTTCAGGTAGTAGTTCTTGCCGATGAGCTTCTCGAGCTGCGACTGGATGTTGCTGATCTTGTTGGACGGGAACTCGAACTCGACCACGGGAACACGCGCCGCCTTGAGGTGCGACAGGAACCCCACCTCGCTGGGCTGCAGGAACATGAGCGACCGACCCTTGGCGTTGGAGCCTCGTGCCGTCCGGCCCACACGGTGGATGTAGTCGCGAGGGTCATCGGGGGGGTCGAACTGCACGATCCAGTCTACTGCGGGAATCTATGAAGTCGGCGTTAGCGGATTGAAGTAGGGTTTCAAACGAGGCTTAGGTACTTACGTCGAGACCACGAGCAGCAACGTCCGTGCAGATCAGGGTGCCCTGTGTCGCATTGCAGAATTCGAAGAAGGTGTTGGTCCGGGCTTGCTGCTTCATCTTGCCGTGCAGGTGGAGGACGGGAAGGTCGATGAAGTTCAGGAGCTCGGCGAAATATTTGACGGAGTTGCAGCTGGAGAAGAAGACAATTATCTTCTTCTTGGACATCTTCTTCAGGAAACTGAACAGGAGCAAGAATCGCTTGTCGGCATCCACGATGCAGTAGCCTTGCTCCACGCCCTCGACGGTCGAATATTGCTTCTCCTCGTCCACGTTGATGTATAGAGGTCCCGGCCGCAGAGATATCCTCGCCAGATCCTCGACCTTTGTGGTTTGCGTCGCAGAGAACAGCATCGTCTGCCTGTCCTCCTTCGGCAGGATCTTTATGATCTGCCTCATCTCGTCCTCGAAACCAATCTCCAGAATCCGGTCCGCCTCGTCGATGATCAGCGACCGCAGGTTCTTGAACACGAATGGCGTGTTTTGCAAGTGATCCAGCAGCCGTCCGGGCGTCGCGATGATGAGGTTGACTCCCTTGCCCAGCTTGTCGGCCTCAGCCCGCCTGTTTGCGCCGCCAATGACGATACCGTACGTCTGGCTGTGGTGCTTCAGCAGGTCCCGCACAACAGAGAAGATCTGCAGCGCCAGCTCTCGGGTCGGGGACACGACGATCACACCGGTACCGTTACGAGGCTTGAATTTGAGCGAGCTCAGCATCTCGATGGCCGGGATCAGGAAGGCGAGCGTCTTGCCACTGCCCGTCTTTGCCGCACCGAGGACGTCCTTGCCCGCCAGCAGTGGGGGCACCGCTCGCTTCTGGATATCCGTCATCTTTGTGAACCCCATCTCGTTTATGGCCTTGATCGTCTTCTCAGAGAGGTTCAGCTGCTGGAACTCCTGGACTTCGGTACCCGCCTCTTGGGGCAGTGCGAGGTGACTTTGCGATGGCAGTTCGGCGCTCGCGGCCTGCTCCTCCTGGGGCTCTTCGGTCTCCGGTGACTCGTCATTTTCGCTCTCGCTGGCGGCTTCATCCTGTTCGACCTCATTGGAGGATGATTGCTCCTCCTCGACGTCCTCGACCTCGGGTTCTGGCTCCTCCACCTTGCTCTTCTTGGACTTCTTGGACTTTCGCTCGTCGGATGCAGGCTTGGTCGCGCTGCTGTCCTTCAGCTTTCTCTTTTTTGTGGTTTCTGACGCCATTCTGGAATATTAGAGTTCCGCAGACACAACAGTTGCTTTGTCGAAGAACGGCGGTAAGCGGGTTGGCCGGGCGCTTCGTGGAAAATTGAGAGGGGTGAGGATCGGGGCAGCAGTTGTATGCGACTCTCGAGGGCTGGAACTTTTTTTCTGCCGTCGTTCCCACTTCGATAAGGAAGCGATAGAGATTTTGTGGGGCAAGCGGCATTGATGGTTCAGGGTTTGCGGACCGCCCCAGTCAGTCCCTATCGTTGGGGGGGGGGTCGTTCTCAGTCAGATCAAGCACAAACCCTCCTCTCCATGCATGTAGTACAGTTGTAAGTCGCTTGTCTCGAGCAGCCTTCCTCGTCCTGCCTGTAACGATGGATGAATCAATCCATCAATCACGAGTCAAATTAATGTAAGAGGGCTCATTTATATTGTAATGTAATTTACGCAACCTTTCATGTCGAACCAGGCTCACAGCCCTATCCGCATCAAATCACCACCATTAACAAGTGAAGCGTCTTGTTAATAAGCAGAAACACCCAACTCAGTACGGCATAGGATCATCGGAAGCCTGCGTAGGTATGTATGAAGCTGTCATTGCTCCTGCTCATCCTGGTCGCCTGGTCGCTAGTCGTGTCCAGCGCCATTCCACTATATATGTATGAGGTCAATAGCCCTATCCTATGTCGAAACAAGTTCTATGAAAAGCCCCCGCGCCTATCCATTTTGGTAATGATGTTTACTCCCAGCCGGCCGGCGTAACGAGACTCCTTCCCCACAAGTTGATGATGCAAAGAAAGATGCAAAGGCCAATGGCCTCGAATGCCAAAGAACGAAAACGAGCATACCCTGTATACCGGTTTCAATGCATGGCGGAAGGAACCGGCTCCTCGTGCTTGGCCGTACTACCCTTCCCTCTCCATGTGCTGACTGCAGCGATCTTCGCGTCCCACCTCTGCTCATCTGTCCCATACGCGCGGGGCGTGAGCTTAATGAGCGTGTGCAACGGCACGTGCATCCACGGGCTCTTCTCCTGGTCCCTCTTCATAAAATAGGCGTATATGCAGCGGAGCACCGCCTGGTGCGTGACAATCAGGATGTCCTCGGACCGCTCCAGCTCCATGATGATGGGCTCCAGCCGGATGACCACGTCCCGATATGACTCGCCGCCACGGTAGCGGTAGTTGTACTTGTCCTCGTCGCGCGCCTCAAAGTCCTCGGGGTACTGGTCCTTGATCTCCTGATACGTCATGCCGTCGCATACACCCGCGTCCAGCTCGTCCAGTGCCTTCCATTGGAGCTGGTTGTAGTGCTTAGGCAGATGGCGCGCTGTTGCGATGGTCCGCCTCAGGGTCGATGTCCAGACTGTGAGTGGGCGGTCGTCCTAGTCAGGGGGGTCAGCACAACATCGTGAAACGGTACGGGATTGGTCTTGACTTACACCCACTGACGCGCGGACCAGCTCGGGAAGCTTGCGCGCATATTGTTCCCCGCGTGGAGAGAGTAGTGCGTCTCCTCCAATCCTTCCGTCGAGATTGTACTCGGATTCGCCGTGCTACAATAGTGTCAGCCATGCCAAGACGACAGCCCCTCAGCTGGGCACCCAGTGGACATACCCGTGATAGCCAGACGGACCTCGGCCGAATGTGGAGGTTCATGAGGTAGTAGACCACGCGACTCTGCAGATAGTCCTGGATCCTGTTGATAATGACCTGCTTGCCAACGTCCAGGATTTTCAAATATGTGAGGTGGTCCTCGTCCTCGTCCTCGTTGATTGATTTGTAGACCTTTTCGTAGTTCCGAATGCGACTCCTGAAGTCGATGGCTGCTTGCTCTGGATCTTGGCCCTTGTAGTCGGGGCTGGTTGTCTTGACATCTCTTATGTTTGCCATGATCAACTCCTCGTCATCGCACTTGGACTCGACGTATATGACCTCGATTCCGGCGTTTGTGCAGATCTCCAGGATCCACTTGCGGCGCTCCTTGGTGGAATTGGTGGCGTCCAGAATGGCGACCGTTCCTTTTGTGTCGCGGAACCACTTCAGCATGTCCGCGACTGCGGCCTCAGCAGCAGCTTTCCTCTGGCGCTCGCCCTCGGAGTTCCCAATGTCGAAGAAGTCGGCTGTGGGTTGTGCGGCAGCCTTGCGGCGGTAGTTGCCGACGTTGAAAGTCTGCGACGGTACTGACAGCCATTGGAGGTACCTCTGGGCTGCACATGCAACTGGCGTTAGATTACTCTCATAAGACTCTGAAGGGGCGTTCGGGGAGGTGGGAGGTGGTGCACCTAAAGTTGACAAAAACCATAAAGCGTCAATGACTGAGATTGTAGGGGATGGGGAGACAGGAGTTCAGGAGGGGAGCAAGCAAACAATGTATGTACCCTTTTGTGCGATGTAGCTCTTGCCGCGGGCCGGCAAGCCAACCATTACCACGCAGATGCGTGTGTCCTCCACCTGAACACCTCTCCCGTTAGCTTTGGCTGGAGCCATGATCGGCCGGATAATCGAGCAGCAAGTTGTGAAGCTGTTTGCGGTAAGAGCATGGAGTTTTGCCAGAAAGTCGAAGGAAGATCAATTGAGGATTTGAACCGGGAAGCAGTCGGGATTCTTAGGGAGGAAGTGATCGCGTGAGGGTAGAGACGTCGGCTAGGCTAAGAGCACCAGTTGGAGTAATGCAAGACCCAAGAGCGTAGATGATGCAGGCGGCCAGAAAGGTGTGGTGGGGGGAACCTCTTGGCCTCCAGATGTCGACTGCAGGGGTGGAGTGATGATTTGGTAACTCTGGGGTAAACTTTGACAGGTCGCACGAGCGTTGCTTGATTCGAGAGCGGTTGAAGGGAATGTGCGCAGAGGGGGTCTTTGACGGGCGAATGGGCAAACGGAGAGAAGGGATGAATGCTTTGCGTCCCGTAGGAACAGACGTGTGGTGACGAAATGCAATGTCAAAAAGAAGGAGTAGGGGGAGCTAGGACGAGAGGGTATATAGCATATGGGAGTGGAGGAAGCAAACAAAGAAGAAGCTTGTGATGTGGGAGAGCGAGGCTTGTGATTGTTGTGTAATGAACGAACGGGTGGATAGCGGCCGTGGGAAGGCCTCTCTGTCTCTCTCCTGAATCCCCTTGTCTGCTGCTGCTGCGGATAGAGAAGGCAAGACGCAGCCCAAGATGGAGCTTCGCATCGCCATGTACCTTGGAAGTAGACGGGCGGGCAGTCCCACCTTGACGCAAGGTGAAGCCGATGCATCTTCTTCCGGATGGCCCAGTGGGTTGCAATCGGGATTCTCAGGGCCAGAAAGGCCTGGCAGGGCCAGCTATGGCCGAGGATGCAGCGGCCGTCCACACACACCAGCGGGCTGGGCTGCTGGGTCTGTCTGGGCTGGCTGGGCTGTACCGTGCCGTGCGCAGGAGACGACCCCTGATCCTATCCTCCACAAGCCGGTTCACCCCGCAAAAAAGGCACTTGCTATCCGCGCCCAGGATGGAGAAGTTCCGCCCAGCCGCTGTTCCTCGGCCCCTTCTGGAATTTCTTTGAGCCCGCCCACTTCGAGCAGCCCCTCCGAGGCCCTGACTCTTGCCGGGGCAGGGGTTGCCATGCCTGCGCATGCCCGTCTATTCCTCGCTCATTCTTCTCCCGACAGCTCGGACACTCCGACCCAGCTGCCTGGACGAAGCTTTCCTGTCAAGCTAAACTCTCTTTGCGTCATCCGGAAAAGACAACAGGCAGACAGGGTGAGGACAGAAAAACAGAGAGCGGAAGGAGAAGAAAATGGCGACCATCGGGACGAATATAGCAGCGCCTGTCGCGTCCGCCCGTACAGCTCGGGAGTACTGCCAGGGACAGGGACAAGGCCGACCCGACCGAAACTGCAGCCAGGCCCCGTACCTGCGCGGTACATGGCATCATGCAGTTTGAGGCAATGATCCTTCACGGCCGTTCCCACACATGGCCAGAGTCGGCGTTGTGTCGCGTATAACACGTCAGGCACGTACAGAGCAGACCCAGGCATACCCCGAGTGCCCCGGTTCTGACTCCGGAGCCCCATGCCACTCCACGCCAGCGACTGATCAGCAGGCCCTTATAATCGTATGTTTTCTCCTCATTCCTCACTCGAGCCCTTCCCTCTTTTCTCCCTCGATGCTCGCGCCCTCGCTCTTCCCCAGACTGAGGAGCCGACTCGACTAAGGCTCCCCGCATCACGGTGGCCTGAGGTTCCCCATCCCCCCGCGAAAAGGTTTTGCCCACCGGCGGGCATTTCCCCTTCCGTGCCCCATGCTGTCTTGTCCCCGTGCTTTCATCTTGCTGACTTCATTTCGCAGGCCACTGGGCTTCTTTTCAGCAGCAAATGTCACGACGGACAGGCTCACCCCGAGCCAAACGGCCGCCCCGGACGAAGGATCACGCGCACAGATCAGGCTATGACGCTTGCTCATCCAAATCTGTTGCGTGGACCAATGCCTTTTTTTCCGTGTCTGCAACAGCCACCTGGGCCATCGTCCGTTGCCCGTCGAGGGAAGAAAGGAATGATCACGGGCCCTGTCTCAGCAACACCCAGCGATGCTAATTGTGTCGGTCTGCTCATCGGTGTGCACGCAGCCGAGATGTGCAGACAGGGTAGAGTATAGAGCTGTGCTCTGTCTGATGGCATCCTGTGCATCGTATTGTGTCATCTGGGCACCAAGGCATGGGTGACTGCCGCCCGTGTCTGACCCCAGGGGAGGCAATACGAAGTCATTCTGCCATAATCTGAGATCTACCCACTGGGTCCCGGACCCCTGAGTGCGGCTCCTCACCGCTAGGTGGACTCCCGAATTGCCACCCCTATGCAATGACGACACGAGGATAAAACTCGGAAAACAATGGGGCGCAAATGCCGAGCGACCTTGCGGCAGCTACGAGGCATCGTCCCCCTTGGAAAGCCCCTCTGGAAAAGCTGCGACTGGTCTGAACCTGCGATGTCCGAGATGCCCAAGGGGTGTAGCGCTGGTGCAGCACGGCGCAAAGCAATGCAGTGCCCGATTAAGAGTCGAAAAACGAGGTACAGAAATGAGAGGAAGAAAGTTCTTTGACACACACCTTGCCAAAAGACCAGGTATTGGCTCTGGCACGACCCGCCGGTGGCGTTGGCGGACCTGGCGAGATGTGCCTCATCGTGAGCGCTTCGTCACGTTCGTCGGGGTGAGGGTTCGGTCGCTGGCAAGTGTCAGCAGAATGCGCCTAGTGAGAAAGGCTGGCCTCGGTGGCGGGGCTCTGTCGCTGCTCCACAGAGCAGGCTGTCGAACCAAAACTGACCTTCGATATGAGAGGATGATATGCTACTAGCCCAATGCTTGAAAAGAAAATAGGAAGGAGTCGGGTTCGGAGCGCGAAACAAAATTGCTCACAACAGGTCCGAAACAGCAGGGCAAGCAAGGGGTGGGCGGTCCAGGCGGTGTCGGCGGAGTCCTGATTGCGCAAGGTCGCTTGGAATCAAAAGATTTCGAGGGTTGCAATGCCGAGTGGCGACGGGCTGGAAACTGGCCCTGTCTGGCCTTGCCCTACCACGCCTCCGGCCCTGGGTTGCAGCCCAGCACCTAATAATAAGCCACCGCGAGATCTGATCTCATAATCTCATCCCGGCTGATTCAGATTCAGGCCGGTTTCTGGCCGCTGGTCTCCCACGACACCAAAAAGTTGGGCGCTAATGATAAGTCGCGATAAGTTGCGATAAGCTCACTGCTGATAAGCACTGCACCTGCGTATTGACATCACACACATGCGCAGATATACGAAAGGGGCGAGCGACGAGCATGCACATATAATCCAATGCAGATCAACTTGAACTGTATCTGAGCAGACCACAATTTGAAACCGTCGCACAGAACCAGCGAATGACTCAATTACATGCGCTTCATGCCTCCTCGTATCCTCTGACTCTGACCACCCAACGGACATTCAGCAAAACGACCACGTAAGCTGCTCGCAATGAAAATGTCCTACGGCGGTGTTACACAAATGAAATACGAACGTGCCACTTGAGAATACACTGGACAACCATGCGCACATAGAGCTTGCCAGATACAGCACACGGTTGCTCGACAACGCCCAGAATGTTTGGGAGCCTTTGAGTTCCATATGCGCATCAACCTGGAGCATAGGAGTTTGGGGGAGAGACGCCATGGCCGCGTAGCGGACACCCGAGCAGAGCCCATACGCGGTACAAGATCCTTCTGATTCACCCAGGATTCACCATGCAGCCATCACAGATCAGACAGTGAAGCAGTAGCATTGTAGATACCATACACCATAGGAGCCCATTCAAAGATAATCCCAGATGCCCTGATCTCTTAGGCTTGGCATTTGGGAACAGTCGAGGATTTGGAGCCGGTTATAAGAATGCTCAAAAAATTGTCCACCTGCAAATAATTGAGACACACTCATCCATCTTCCATGACGCAACCTTTATAAGGACGAACTTTGAATATAAGAGACCAATGGCGAGTAAACCCGCTGTTTTGCGCCACTGTCGTTGAAGACAAGAGTAACGAAATCGCTGCTATTCTTCTTCTGACCCGGGCGCTTGTGGCAGTGAGTGGGCACTACCAATGAGTAAGGATGCAACGCATCTATTTGACGGTGCGTGGCGAGTTTTGCTCGTAGCACCTAGTTCAAATCGAAACATCCTATATTTTGTAGAACCCAGGGATTCACACCCACAGAAGCAAATGGGACACCTAAGCTAATTATCTTATAAGAGGTTGTCCTATAGGGGGTTATCCCCCGGCCGCAGGAGGTTATCCCGTAGGAGGTTATCCCGTAGGAGGTTATCCATGGGAGGTTATCCTGTAGGAGGGTACCCTGTAGGAGGCTATCTTATAAGAGGTTGCTCTGTAGGGCTTATGTGTACTCTCTGGTTCTAGGGGCGTGAATCCCTAATATCTTTGTGTAAGCCACAGTCGGTGTAGCGACTTGAACTCACATTGTCATGTTGAATCGCCTGGACCAGTGACTCGGTCTGACCTTCGCCGAAGTTTTCAAAATCTGTCCCAACCCAATGATTCCGTACTGGCTTCGCCCTGTGCCCAACATCGATCGGGCACGGCCGGTCATTGGACTGCCTCACTCTTCAGGACGATTCAAACAACATTATTTCGGCCCTCGTTTGCTACGAGCATCTGTCAACAATGGCCAGCAAGCCTTTGAAGTCGAACATTGATCTCATCAATGACTGTGACCAGTAAGCTTCTCTCCTCCTTTCCCCTGGCCTGCCTACATCCTTCCCGGTCTCGACCACGTCGAGTGGCTACTGACATCCAAGCAGATCTCCCCCCAACCCTCATCTCTTATACGCTTTCAAGCTGGCGGGGCTTCCGGGGACATATGGGCATCTCCTTCCAGAAACAGTACAAGCCGTAAATTGGCAAGATGAGCACTGGAAGGTTGATCACGAAACTCGAGAGATCCAGCTCTTGGGAGATACCGAACAGGAGAGAACCCAACGACTCCAGAAGACGCTGCTCCAAGAGAAGGAAAAGAAGACATTCGAATTGCTCAGCTTCTGGAAGGGGGAGTCTTGTCCTGTCTACAGACCAATGGGGGATGTCGTGCTCAGCATCGAGTGCATCGCTGCGCCGCTCTTCGGTGTGCTTACCTACGGCGTGCAGCTCCTCGCCTTCACGGAGAGGGACGGCGAACTACTTGTGTGGATCGCAAGAAGGGCGAGGAACAAGCATACTTTCCCAGGCATGCTAGATAGCACGGTCGGCGGCAGTCTAGAGACGGGCGAGACTCCCTTCGAGTGCTTGGTCCGAGAGGCAAATGAAGAAGCCTCCTTTGATCATGACTTCACCAGAAGCAGGACTACTGCTGTGGGTACCATAAATTACCTCTGCCTGACGGATGAACGCAGCAAGGGAGAAAGGGGGCTGCTTTGTCCGGAGACTCAGTTCTGTTACGAGATGAAGGTGACCGCGGACGTGATCCCGCGACCTGGAGATGATGAAGTTGAAGTCTTTGCTCTGATGTCGATCACCGAGCTGAAGGATGCACTGGCCAGGGGGGAGTTCACACCGGCTAATGGAGAGGTTGTTCTTGATTTCTTCATTCGTCATGGCATCTTGACCTTCGAGAATGAGCCTGACTACACTACCATCGCGTCTCGGCTTCACCGAAGTCATGAGCTCGCAAGTCCATAGCTATTTGACGATATACAATCAATTTTCTACGGACAGGCGCATGTGGTTAAGTGTTATGTACTGTGCACGAGCTCTGCTCGGGTATCCGCGATGCGGCCAAGGGAGGCACTCCCCCAACGTTGTATAAAGCAACCCCTTATGGAACACCTTCCTACGGAGTTCTGTCTCTTGGAATGCCCTCCTACTGAATAGAGTTCCACACAGGAACCTCCTATAGAAGGTGATCACATAGAGATACAGAAAGTGGTTTAGCCACATGGACTCCACCGTGATGTAAGGTTATTTTGAAAGGTGTGGCGGTGGTAAGTCATAGTGTTTGTGAAGTGAAGCACGTGAAGCTCCTTGACAGGACATATAGAAATATAAATTAGCAATCAAAGAAAGCACGTCATTATCCTGCATATATATTCCGCCTGCTATGTCACCCAACAGCCAGAAGACGGGGAGTACGCCCAAATCGTTTTTATGGCAGGGTCTGTCTCAAAGCACTTATCATCCCAACCGATAGAAACATTTCTGTATGAGTGGAGCCCTCTGAATGAGCGGATGTTAGGGTAGCATGGCAGGAATGGCTCCCTCCTCTTGGGCCGGTTCGGGGGCAAGGATAAATGGCCAATTGGAACAGATCTCACCCTAGCTCTATCGGCACAAACACCAGACTCGCAACTTTCCCGGTGGTCAATAAGCAGCGAGAACCTGTACGAGTTAAAAGTCCGAATACTGCTCGTGCGCTCGGCAATCCGGCAGCTGTCTTGGAATGAAAATTATTGACAAAAAGTCGGCGTTGCTAGTTCCTGTTCAACGTTAGTCAACAAAGCCAGCGGATAGGTTGCAAGTGCTTACACCTGCATGAAAAATACTACACTATATGCACGTTCTATCAGGCCATGCGGACTCCACTCTCGGCGGCTTCATACCCCTTTGAGGCTCGACTCCACGTCTAGAGTTGCACGGAGTCTTCGGTGCCTATGTCTGAATCCATGGGCAGCATCCACAATGCGGAGGCCCTTCAAGTTCTAGGCACTTGCAACTGGATAAATATCACTCCAAGGATCCGAGATGCAGCTTTCCTGTTGACAGCTAAGTCGTCGATCTTCAACCGCACGATGTTCTCTCGCTTCCTGACGCCGTTGGCCTTTGCGGCATGCACGGTGGTCTCTGTGCTTCCGGTCGTGTCGGGCGGGCCTGTCTCCGTTGACTTGGTGCCTAGGACATCTGCGGACAGTATTGATATCGAGGCCCTCGCGAAGAACCTCAGCGATGGTGCTCAGGTCTACGTTCCCAGTGACGAGCCATTCGCCGCGCTCACGGTCCGCTGGTCTAACCTAGAACCTCCGAGCCCCAGCGTCGTTGTAGTTGTCGCGACCGAGGAAGACGTTTCGCAGACCGTAAGTTGTTCCTTGGCCGTTAATTAGACCATCAAGTCCAGCAGACAGCTGACCAACAATTTTCGCGCCAGGTTGCCTTTGCATACAAGAATGACATCCCCATTCTTGCCTACAACGGGCACCACGGCACCCTCATCTCGCTCGGAAAGATGGACTACGGCATCCAGATCTACCTCGGCCAGCTCAGCCCCCTGGCCATAGCCGAGGACGGGAGCACTGTGACCGTGGGCGGCGGCATCAACTCGCACAACCTGACTGAGACCCTCTGGGCAGCAGGCAAGCAGGCCGTCACCGGCACCTGCGAGTGCGTCAGCTACCTAGGCCCGGCCCTCGGTGGCGGGCACGGCTGGCTGCAGGGCCACCACGGCCTTATCTCGGACCAGTTCGAGTCGCTGAACGTTGTCCTCGCCAACGGCGACCTGAAGACCATCGACAGCACCTCCGACCTGTGGTGGGGTATGCTCGGGGCAGGTCAGAACTTCGGTATCGTCACCTCTGCCACGTCGAGGATTTATGATATCGTGTCTCCGAACTGGGCGATCGAGACTATCGTTTTCAGCGGCGACAAGCTTGAGGCCGTTTACGAGGCTGCCAGCGAGGCCCTCGTTAAGAATGGGAATCAGACGGACGATGTTCAGAATTACTCGTACTGGCAGAATGACCCTACGCTCGACCCGGACAACGTAGGTCTCGTACACCCCCATCCTCCACGACCCGTACTGACAAAACACCTGATAGCCCGTGATCATAATGTACATCATGCAAGAAGGCGTAGACGCTGTGGACCCAGCATACACAAAACCCTTCTACGACCTGGACCCCCTCAAGATCACGCCGCAATCAGGAGACTACCGCGACCTCGCCGCCTGGACAGGGATCGCGCTGGACTCCCCGCCCTGCCAGGACTTCGGCTTCAACAACCCGCGCTTCCCAATCTACCTGCCGTCCTACAACGTGACAGCCATGCGTCTCGCCTACGACATCTACGCCGCAGCCGTCGGAGGGGCCAACAGCCCCTGGACCAACTCCATCTTCATGTTCGAGGACTACGCGACCTCCGGGGTGCGCGAGCGCGACGTAGACTCTACTGCGTTTGCGTTCCGGGAGGACCTGCTGCTCGCCGCGCCGCTCATCATCTACAACTCGACCGGCGCGGCTGAGGACGCGGAGGTAAGGGATCTGGGGAACCGGCTGAGGGAGATCATCAGGGAGGGCACGGGCAGGGAGGAGCTGCATGCGTATGTCAACTATGCGTATGGGGACGAGGGCGTGGAGGCGTGGTTTGGTGCTGAGGAGTGGAGGGGCGACAGGTTGAGGGCGTTGAAGGAGAAGTATGATCCTTCAGGCGTGTTCAGCTTCTATGCGCCGATTGCGTAGAGTGGGTGGTGACTGCGCTCTTTGCACTATCTAGGGCGATAATGCGAACCCCAGAGTTGACCTATGCCCTTCCAAAACCGAGCTAGTCGAGATGCTGTCTTCTCGCAGCAGACAGGATCAGGTTGTCTTGCTATGATCATCTCGCAATCTACAGTAGCATAGTCACTGCTGGTGAGTATCATCCTGGCAAAGAGGCTCCGGTGCCCTCAGGCCTACCCAACTACGGGACCGTCAGTAGATGCCATGATCCCAAGGCGTAGGGTCTTGATGGCTTGCAGCTTTGCCCTCAGCTGTGAGCGCGGCGATACCGCGTGCATCATAAGCGACGCTTACATGCGCAAACAAGCGGGAAAGAGGTTGCGGTGAGGCTCGCAAGCCCATCAGTGAATGGTGCGGCCAGCAGCTGAAAAGCTTCCAGAGCCTGGAATTCGCCTGCCTTCTTGCATCGCGGAATGCAGGCCGCCCTGTCAGCTCGTCGGCCCTCCGCGGTGTGACAAGAGGTGGCGGGCGTTGGAAGGCTCATGGTTTGCATGAGAGACGGCCCCAGTGCTGACGGGACAAAGTACAACGCTTGCAGGCTTGAGTGCGGATGAAATGTTCGGGTTTCAGAGGGCCAGCAAGAGCAGCGTCCTAGAAGAAGTCTGGTCCGGGTGGGTTGAATATTTCGCCTGGTACCCGCGCATCACGCCCGGGAGGGTGTGTTACAGCACTCGTCCGGCACCTCATGAATTTTGCTGCCCGATGTGTCGTGGAGCCTGCAAGACATTGAAATCTCCAGTTACACAAGGCCGCGCATGACCTTGGTATGGACAAGGACGAGTATGTAGTGTCTCTGTTGGTCCTGATCTCAGCCGCACCAACTTGCGTGCTCTCCCAGACTGTCGGGACGGCGATCGACTGGAGCAGGGGTGGGGGGTGGTGCGTGGGTGTGGGCATCACGCGCCCCAGCTCATAGCCCGAACACGCCCGACGGACATGACAGGTCTTTTTTTACCTTCCCGGCATGCTGGGATACCAAGGTTGGGTGGGCGGTGTTCGCTGCAGATGTGATCAACGTGGCGCTGCTGTCTGTTGGGTGTGTGTGTGCGTGTGCCCAAGCGCTACACGCAGGAGGCTGCGATGCACGACCACGCTGGCTGAGGCACAGCTCCGTAGCCTTGGGAGAAGACACATGAAGCTGTCAGACTTGCAGGTTGGTAGAGGTGTGTGTGCGTGTGTGTGCGTGTGTGTGCGTGTGTGCGCTGTTACCCACGCGGCGGGTAGACGAGGCGTGAGGGCGCACACAGATCCGGCCCGTAAGGACAGAGGGAATGGGTTGTCACACAGCAGGCTTAGCTCGAGGTATTTGTAGCCACGCCGCCTGCGGTGCACGTCGAGGTGCGTTTTGTTGGGTATCAGAGGAGGTGGCGAACACCAGTATCGGATTGATGAGCCCATGGCATTCTGGTATTTGCCTGTCGTCCATCAAGATCTGCGGTCAGGATGGAGGCCATCGGCAGCTGTTGGTCGCCTGGGCCTCGAGCATGATGCGACCGCGCAGTAGCGAGACTAACTGTGGAGTTGGACTACCGACCTGCATTGGCTTGAAACCTTTGAGAAGAACATGTAAGCTTTTAGCACCGCAGTCATCACCAGTCGCTGCAGAATGGCAATGGCGGTAGAGCCGACCCGCGACCTGCAGGCTGAGCCGAGCCAGCACGTGTGAGGTCGCCGGAGCCGCGGGGAGGAGAATGACGGTGGCTGCAGCCTCGCGTGGCAAAGATCGCTGACTTGTACGTTGCACCCATCGAAAACGTGTTCAGTAATCTCTCTTGAGACTTTGCGATGCCTCTGTGCTGTGGATAATACTTTGATATGTCGACACCATAAGGAAGGATGAAGGGTCAGAGCTGTTGCCGAGGCACCGAGACGCGCGGTTGACGAGGAAGGAGCTCTGCGTGGGTCACGGGGCCACGGTCCGGAGGGCGTGTCAAACCGCCGGCTCTAGAGGTTTGGCCGCCGCCCCGGTGCGCCGCATCTTATCAAACCCTCAGCAGCGCCTCGGGTCCACCCCAAAGAGCTTCTTTCTGAACCTCTCGATTGTCTTGCAGGGTTCCCCATATGCTTCTGGCGCAAGCCTGCGCCCCGCACACATCATCGCTCACCAGGCACCAGCTTTAAGATTGCGAAGGAAGACACGAGGGCGACCAGGGCCAAGACATCTCTCCCGCGGCAACGTGCAGACCAGCGTGCCGAAGTCAAGCAGGAAGGAAACATTTCTCAGCATCCAACACAGCTTCCAATCACTTGTCCCCCCGGCGTACTGCTGTAAGCTCCCTAGCCCCTCTACACCATGCCAGCCACAGCGCCAGAATCAGCGCCAACCTCGACGGCGCGGGGAGGTCTGCCCGGCTTCACAAAGATATCCAACGTGGTGTACCTCCACCGCCCAGAACCCCGAAAGTCATCGGCCTCCTCCTCGTCCCCCGCCAAATCCCCGAGGCTCATTGTCCTCGCCGGCTGGATGGGCGCCCAGGAGCCACACCTCGCAAAATACACCACCAGGCTGCAGGCCCTGTACCCAGGCTCGCCCATCGTCGTCCTGCGCTCCTTCGTCTATCACTTCACCACCAGGATCTCGTCCCACCCGAGGGACATCGCAGCCGCCGTCCCCGTGATCAAATCCGTCCTGGCTGACTACTGGGGAGAACACGACGATGCTGACGCTGACGCTGACGGGCAAGGCAAGCCAACCTTGCTCGTCCACCTCTTCTCGAACGGCGGCTCTGCTGCCCTGAGGCACCTGCGCGAGCAGTACGCCGCCGCCTCCTCCTCCTCCTCCTCCTCCCAGGGCGGGAAGGGAGGCTCGCTGCCGCCGCACGTGACAATATTCGACTCTGCGCCGGGCAAGTTCCAATGGCGGCGCAGCGTGACCGCTTTCATGGCCTCCGCCGCACGGATGAACATCCTCGTCAGGCTGGTGATGCGGGTCTTTGTAAACTGCTTGTTTGCGTTATACTGGGTCACACACGTGCCCTTGGGCAGGAAGGGCTACCTCGACCGCACCTGGCTCGCGCAGAACGACAGGCGGGCCAACGCGGCCGAGGTGCGCCGGGCGTACATCTATAGCGAGGAGGATGCGCTCGTGGACTACCGTGACATAGAGGAGCACGCGGCCTCTGCGGTGCAGAACGGGTTTACGGTGGTGGCATTAGAGAAGTTCAGGGGCAGCGCGCACGTTGCCCATGTGCGGGTTGATGAGGCGAGGTACTGGGGCGTTGTAAAAGACACTTGGGAGAACCTATCACGGAGTTAGGAAGAACCGGGGGGGGGGACTCTCATGATGTGCCAAAGACTTGTTTCCTGCTCATTATAGAATCTAATTTATCAAAAGAGCCTGTGTGCCTTCCTGATTGCGCCGCCAATTCTACACAGAACGAGATGCATCTAGGAAAGAACTCCCCCAAATTCCATGTAAATGCGAGTAGATGGAAGGTTGTCGTATAGTCGTTCACGTCATTATTCGCCCCGCAGCCACGGTAACAGCTCGTCCCCACTGAACAGTCCCCACCGAATGCGAAAAGGTTGTGGGTCATCACCGGACCTTCCTCCTCTTGCTGCTATCGTGGTGCCTAGAATGGTGATGGTGGTGGGAGCCTTTGCTCGACGAAGAGCTGCTGCCTGAACTAACGGTGCCGCTACCGGCGGTGGTGGCCGGGATCAACAGGTCGTCATTGTAGGGCTGCTGGTCGTCGGCGAGGCTCATGGCGTAGCTGCACGAGGCGCACTCGAGGGCCGGGTCGTGCTGGTCCATGTTGACGCCTCTCCTGCAGTCGCCGAAGCCGCCGTTGTTCTTGGCCTCGAGACACGACACGCTCTGCTCCAGCTCGGGGACGGTGTAGTACTGGCCGCAGCGGATGCAATTGCCCGAGAATATGACCATGCGGCACATGGTCACTTGGAGTTGATTTGGTGTTGTGTGTGGTGTGGGAATGGGGTGCAGCGCTGCCTCTCTTGGTGAAGTCTGTCTCCTCTCTTCCTTGAGTGGTTCCCCTTGCCAGTGAAAGTGTGTCTTTTCTCCTCGGAGTTTTTGTTAGCTCTTATGTCTTTCAAACTTTTTCGGACAAAGCGACGGTCGACGTGTGTCAGCTTACAGGATGAAATTAATTTTTTCTCTCCGTGGGTGACAAGCTTGTGCTGTGCCGCGGTGTGCCCTTGTTGTTTGGGTTACCGATGGTTTGGGTCGATGGATAATGTGCCGAGGCGGAGGTGGGGCGTGGTACCAGACAGCTGGGACGATTGAGTTGGGATGGAAGTAAGGTTTTCCTGGGAACCACTACAAGTCTGGTCGGGAAGAGAGGGGTGGAGCGGGCCTTTTTGAATTCTCCTGTAATGTGACATCTGGTGTAAGACGGTGTGGATGTTGTACAAAGACGTAGTGAGGTAAATGGGGAGCGCGGTCAGTGAGCGAGCGAGCGCATGTGACGGGAGAGACGAACAAAGAAAGGCAGAGGGGGGGAGAGATTGAGAGGAGGCAGGAGATGGCCCAGGATGAAGATGTGAACCGGGCCCGTTCTGGCGACCGGCTTCCTTGGGCCTTCTAGCCCGGAGCTAGCAACTCTCGGAGTCGAACCATGCTCTGTGTGCCCAGGTTGATGCTCCGGACCTGGTGGTGCCTCTGCAGCAGAGCTTGGGTGTGTCCATTGACACGACAGCCTCCTTGGGCGTACCAGGCAGGTGGACAGGTGGACGGTGCTAGAGTGCCGTGGTGCCGTGTCAGGCTGGCTAGTTCCTGGGCCGCGGGTCTGAGGACTGGGATGGCAGTTTTGGCATGGGAGTCTGGTTGTCCAATTCCCACGATGGTATTGCATTTGCCCATCTTGTTCTCGTTATTAGCGCCGTTGCTTGTAACACGGTGCCGCCATTCGCCAGCCGGAAAAGAACAGGGCATATGCAGAGCCCTGATTTGTCCCCCAGCGCCAGCGGGAACACCTAGCAAGGTACGGCGAAGAGGTACTTTTTGGCACCATCAGAATCTGCAATCCTGTCTCAGCCGGGCCCAGTCCTCTGGGTAGCCCATGCCAAGGCTGGCGCCACCCGCCCTGGTACAGCCCCAAGGACAGGGGCCCGAGAGCTGAGGGGGAATGGGGGCAGGGGGCCAGCAAACATGCAGTGTACACCGTACCTCGAAACCATGCTGCTTGTTGCTCCTCTGCTGCTGGTGGCTGTTTCTGCCGCGGCCGTGTCGGTGACCAAGCTGCCAGGCTTTCGAGGTTGGGGTCCAAGCATAACCAGCATTTCCTCCAGCCGTGCTGGCTGTTGGCCGTGGAAGTACCGCGAGTGGTCGGCCAACTTGCATGCCATGCCGCAGCCACGCGCAGCCCTGCAAGTGTGTTGTGCTGTGCTGTGCCGTGCCGTGATGTGACGTGCTTTGTTTGTTCATGGTCCCACGGTTGTGCTGGGGGGGACTTGGGGGGCATGCTGTGCCATGGGAGTGGCTCGGTCCCGGCGTGCGGGTGTGCAGGTGTGCTGGCCGGGGTGGTCTGTCTTTCTGTCTGTCTGTCTGTCTGTCTGTCTGTCTGTCTGTCTGTCTGTCTGGTTGGGTGTGTGCATTCGCTGTGTGCGGACAGACAGAGGCAGAGAGGGTATGGCCGTTGGCTCCCAAGCTTGGACCCCAACCTTCAGCTGCCTCCAAGCGAAGACGGGAATATGCAGGCCAGGCTCCTGCCAGGATCCCGGGAAAACCACTTAGATGTCCTGGCCGACGTCCTGGCCGCGTGCTGCGCTGCATAACGAGTTCCCCGACGTTTGATTGTCATGATCATCATGTCGTGGAGCACGTCTAAGCAGGATAAAATGAGGTTGTCCAGCATGTATGTGTCTTGCTGTCTGCAGCAGGCATTTGTGCCGCTTCCTTTAGAAGCAACTGAGGGGCGCTGGAAGGCACACAGTACTCCGTAGTACCTAGGTACCTGGGTACCTGGGTACCAACGCACCTACCCTACTTGCCTACCCACCTAAGGTACGAAGACAGGGACGAGGAAGGAGATGCACATGAAGCTGAGGGGTTTAACCATGACTCCTCTCCTTCACCGGCTGTAGACTGTCTTCTCGCCTTCATCCCACCGTATGCTTCTCTCCGGGCTCGCCCCCCCTCACTCTCCCTCCCTCTTCCCACCGCATCGGTGCCAGCAATGTCTTGCATGCTTGTTATGCGCACTAAGGGAGCGTGGGTGCACAGGAGGCAACGTCACTATCAAATCAAACCAGATCAACCCCTCCCCCTCCCCTCCTCGAAACCAGGCCAATCAGGTGCCATTCCTCGTCCATCTCCCGGCAGTCTGGGAAGGATTCACTAGACCATGGCTAATTTTTCCCAGTTGGCTGCATTCAGAGCTACCAGGTAAGCTAGTCCAGGATGGTTCCTCTGCCTCGGGTCTCATCCCACCGCCTTCCCATTCGCTGGCCCATGCCACCCGCATTCTCACCTCCCAGGCAAGCCAGGCTCCGACGTAGCTTCGATTTACCTTCGAGAATTACCTGCCCGATGCCACTGTATCGAGGCTAGTCGACTCGGAGCCGTAGCATCCAAGCTGTTTCCGAGCCTCTAACTGACTCTGCGCTGCGACTCCAATATCAATCACCGCTATTTGGATATCTAAGCGGCTATTCTGGCTACGTCATCGCCTTGTCCTTGGCTGCTGTTTTGGGACTGGCTGCGAAGACCAAGAAGCCCCCCACTTCGGCCTGGACTCCTGCTGTACATCATGTACATTAAAAAGAAAAAATGCAAGCACGTCTCTGGCGCCATCCTCCGTGCTCCCAGCCATCTGCAGGCGCCTATTGGAGCCCATGAGCCCGCACGCGTCTTGCGTTATTTCCGCCTGCGTACAGCCGACATTGTCGCGAGATCCTTACACTGACGAGGCAAAGACATGGCTTGTGGTACCACGATGATCCTTGCATCTGCTTCATCAGGGTGTGCATTAAGAGAAGCAAGTATGGTCCTTTGGTACACACAAACCTATGCATGATTTCCACCCAAAACTAGTAACGACTTTCACCTACCCGTCCATCAGGAACTCTTGGGTCTCGGCCCCCAGGGGTTGGGGCAGGGCATCGGGCAAGATGGTCGCCATGAGCCCGACCATTCGCCGTCCACCTCAACGCTCTCCAACGTGTCGAGTACCAGGAAACCGTGCCGCGGGGCCACCGACTTCACAGAGACATGTGCGATCTTCCATGGCCCCGCTCATTCAGATGTCAGCACCACAACCGACATCAGCAAGGCTGGGGCCTAGTGACGATGGCTTACCCGTCTGCGGAACAACCACACATACATGTGCCCATTTAGATTATAAACCAGCCACACAAGCTTCACCCTGTGATCGAATCACCAAGACGCCGAACCACCCGAAGACTTTCCTTGCCAAAGCTCGGAGTCTGCCCGTCCTCGCAGTCCAGACAGACCATAGGCTCATGTCGGACTCGGGGCCCGCCTTAGCCTGCGCCTTGGCTCAGTTTTCGTCGACGTGGTTTCTCGATCTTGGGTTTGACGCGAGCCAGCTTGTGGCTGGCTTAGAGCAAGTCCATCGACCCGACTCTCTGGGAACGGCGTCTTCGGGCGTGAGCGCCTCCCGGGGCCACCTGGGGCTGGAGGGGGGTCACAAGCAGCAAGCAATCTGTTAGTGCCGGATCTAACTCTCGAAACGCCTCGAGCTGCAGGGTACCGTTGTACATGGCGTCTTGCGATTTGTTCCCCATGGCGGTCTGGAGCAATAGACTAATGCGAGCTTGGGCTTGCTTGGCACTGTAAACTTCTCACTCACCTCACTCGGCCTGCTTTTCCCCAAGACACTCCCAAGACAGGTGGTGGGTGTTGAGCTATATCCGGAGGCCCGCTATGGACAGGCCCACCTCTTTTCCCTTTCCCATATTTTTGCCCTG
This sequence comes from Diaporthe longicolla, assembly GCA_000800745.1. Lineage (NCBI taxonomy): Eukaryota > Fungi > Ascomycota > Sordariomycetes > Diaporthales > Diaporthaceae > Diaporthe > Diaporthe longicolla. The sequence continues at coordinate 149,836 of JUJX01000039.1, forward strand.
TTGTCGGCGACGCAGGGGATGACGACTACAACACCATCACGCATACGCGACCTTGAATACCCAACCAAATTCCTCCGATGATAGGGCTTCAGCCGGGACATTGATGGCCAGATACCCCTCTGGCGACGTCTTCCACGATAGGTCATTTACTCCCGTGGCGTTCACACCAACCATCGAGATTGTGTCTCCCTCCAACACCGGCACCGTGGCGTTTACCCAGACGTGCCCGTCCCCCGCGATATCCGGATGGTCAATAAAGAGGATGTAGAACGCATCATCCGTCTGTGTGAAGCGGACTTCCTGGGGTCTGGCAATCTGCGTCTGTACAAACCAGTACGTGGTGTTGAAGATAGCTTCGGCGTGAGCGTGTATCCACTTCCCAGCCTGGCGCAGGTTAGCCACCTCTGCCTCGACGATTGTGCCGTCTGCTCGTGGCCCGATGTCCAGGAGGAGGTTCCCATTCTTGGCGACCATATCCACAAGTGAGTAGACGATGGTGGAAGCATTCATGTAGCTCTCTGCTGGCGTCTGTGCATTGTACCCATAACTGTACGGGTCCATACCCTGGTTCGACTCCCACTTGTGCCTCTGGGCCGACGAGTAGGTGCTGTACTCGGGGGTCTCAAAGTCTGAGGCCTGGGCTACACCGCAGCGAGAATTCATGACGACCTGCCTGTCCTGGTCCCGCGCCCAGTTCCACCACGCCGAGGCGAACTCGGCTGTCTTGTTCGCTGTGCCGGCGTCGCACCACACTTTGGGATAGGAAGTCAGCAATTGCCTCTTCCAGACTACTCTATCACAGAATCATTGTCCCCGCCGCTCAAAGGCTGTGCCTCGTGCATCGAGGACCACGTAGCCCGGCGGGGGTTGTTGGACACGGAGCAGGGGTGCTCTGGAAAGGTTGGAGGATCTCATCCCTGCCGGGACAACTTACTTATGTCTGAACCATACTTGTACGCGAGCGTCTCCATCTGCGGATACATCAGGTCGTCGATGAAGTCCCCGATGGGCAACTGACCGGTGTATGGCTCAGTCAGGTTGGTGAAGGGGTTAGTTGCAGGGATTCCCACCCAGCTTGTCGAGCCAACAGTGTCGTGTTGGACAAAACCATAGGGTCCGAAGTCAGAGTTGTACCACTCCGGGAGCGAGAAGTATGTCCCACGCTTCAGCGTTGGCTGGTACGTGGCTGCAGCATCGAACAGCTCCTGGACGATGTCCCGCTGGGGGCCGTAGTTGATCGACGACCGGTTCGTCGTCTCACCTGCATCAAACAGCGCAAAGCCGTCGTGGTGCTTGGTCGTCAATACGAAGTAGGTGGCGCCTGCCTCGGCGAACAGATCAACCCACTCCTTAGGGTCCCAGGCGGCCGCAGTGAAGTCGGGGAAGCCGTCGTCGTAGTTCCAGGCCGGGCCAAATGTGTCGAGGCGATACCCATAGCTGTCTGACTTGTCCGCATGGTTGAAGTGGTTGTTCGAGTACCACCAGAACCACTCGGCATACGTCTCGTTCGGGGCCACTCCCCCGTACCCTGGCACCGCGTAAGGACCCCAGTGGATGAATATGCCGTACTTTGCGTTGTCAAACCACTCTGGAGACTCGTGGCTGGCGAGGCTGTCCAGGTCCGCTGTGAAGCTCTCAAATCCGATGTTAACTCCGGGGAAGCTAGCTGTCTGGTAGGAGCTGGCCCCAGAGAGTGTGACGGTCACGGTGGTGCTCTTCGCAGACCCACTGACACCGATGTTCACGCGCTTCTGGTCGCCAGGGCAGAGCCTCTTTACAGAGCCCGTCTCAGCCGTACTGACCCCGAATCCCTCCAGTGACACAATCAAGCCTGAACCAGAGACGCACTCGTGCCCAGCATTGTTGACAGTGACTTCAACGATCTGGTTCCCCGCCTCGGTCCACTTCTGCGTGGGCCGCACGCTCTGGACCTCGACCGCCGCACCATCACCAGCAGCGGCAGGCGAATCACCCACGACCAGGGACATGGAGAACACATGGATCCTGCCCACCGTGGTGTTATCGGCAACAGGCAGCCTCACGGCTGTGAGCGCCTTGGTCGGGTCCAGGTATCCCGTGAACTCAAAGATCTGGCTCGTGTTCCAGTCCCTTCCCTTGGGCGTCCAGGTATAAGGGGTGATGAGCTCGCCGCGCATGAGCGTCAGGAAGCTGAAGAAGGGCAAGGCGCGCAGCTCCGTCTCCGCCTCGGTCCCGTCCGCGTACAGGTACGTCAGGTTGTAGGAGAGGATGGAGTCTCGCGCGTCATTGGCTATCAGCATGCTCAGGGAGAAGGCCTTGCTGCTGCTGCTATCGTTGGTGCTGCCGCCGACCGGGATGGTCTGGCCCGAGCAGATGAGGTTGTCCGGCTGACCCGGTCCTGTGTAGCTCGGGAAGTCGAACTGCACCCCTGTGCTCTTGGACGTATAGATGCCATCCTGGGTGAGGTGGTTGAGAGGTGGGTAGGACCGGTTGAGGGTGTTCTCGAACGCGGTCTCGTTTGGGTACGTCCCGAAGGCTTTGTTGTTGAAGTATGTCGCCAGGTCAATCGGTACGGAATGGGCGGCAAGACCTTGGCCGGCCAGCCAGAGAATGCCTACCAATGCCTTGGAGGGCTGTCTCGCGATATGTTTCCTCATCCTGGCCGTCTGTCTGCTCTTAGTCCGGTGCAAGCTCGCTCGGCGGTGGTCGAGGCCAGGCGGGCGGTGAGGAGAGACATGGCGTCGCATTCATATTGCTGTCTCGTGGGAGTTGCTACCGAAGCACAAAGTGCCTATCACGGCAAGCTTTCCGGTAGTGGGTATTGCTTGCCCGTTGCCGTTCCCGTGGGCTGGCGGTGCCAGATACGCACAATCCCAGGCCGAGCTCGGGACGCGTGATAAGCTGCCCTGTAGGTGCCGAGCGTGTTCCGATGCCAACGACAGGGGCCGGCCCGGCTCTTGGGATGCTCGCTCCCCGCTTCCCCTGCGGATTGTCAGGGGCTGTGAACTGTACTACTGCGGATCCTGGCAGTTGGATTCTGTGCCGCCTACCGTCGTGCGGAGGAGATAGCGGTGACTGTTTGGAGCAACGTTACTTGGTCGTTCTTTTAGTTGTTCTCGGCCCATCGAAAGAACTGACAAGGGGAGAAGGGTTGCACTGAAGAAATTGTCCGTGCTTCATATCTTGTGACAAATGAATGAGACTTCCAGGATTGAACTTTATTTGGTGACCCATCTAGTACGGAGAAATCACCTTGCCAACACACGGAAATGGGTGCCAATTGAATACCGTCTAGATGGCGTTGTTCAAGCCACAATCTAAATCTTCTCGTGATGGATCACCAGTCTCAATTTGCCAAAAGCATGCTGGCGGGTTATTGCACACTTCTCACTATCGAGAGACTGTCTGGAACCATTTTTCTATTCTTTATTAGTTTTGTTTGACTCGCTCAAGGTGACCTAGATGTAGTAAGGAAAAGAGGACCTCAAGTGCTGTGGCACATCAAGAATGCTTGACACGCTCTGCACGCTCGCAACTCGTTTGCATCGTCGCCAATTCCGACGGAGGCCTGGTAGGCAGCGGCGACTGTAGGTCGCCTGGCAATGGCACCGGCACCAATTCCACTCGGCTCTCTTCGAGCTCCGGAATGTTGTGCGATCTCACTATCCACTCTGTCTGGACCTTGATGTGCTTGCCGGACGAGTTCAGCCTCCCGAAGGACCACTGTTTGGACCCTCCCGAGATACCTGTGTAATCGGACTTCTGCTGGGTAGTGCCAAAGACCTTCGGGAAGACTGTGGCCACGAGCGAGCGGATGGCGGGCATGCAAGCGCAGACTACCCCGACGGGCACTTCAATCGTCGACCAGTAGCCGACCTCGACATAGTCCTCTGTATCTTGTCAGTCGATTCATCACTTCTGGGAGAGGGGCAGGCTTACGCGTGACGTTGGATGTGTTTGCGTATTTCGCCAATGACTGTAGTCTGAGAGCACTGACAATCGTTACACTGCGTTGTGGTCAGTTACCAATCTCTGAACTTGGGGATTCTGCAGCCAGAACCCCTGCGACGAGGACTGAGGGGAGGGTGAGGGGACTCACAAGAAACCGACGCAGAACATGGACAAGATTTGGATCTTTTTCCGCAATGACATGGAGAGGCTGGCAAGCTCAGGCAACGGCAATATAATCGTTGCCAGATCAAGGACAAGGTTCAAAGCAGCGGCCATCCACCCTTGCATGTTGATATCGTTACATGTAGCCTCAAATGTTCCGTCCCAGGCAAGCCATGCACCCGCGATTGGCCTGCACTGCCAGATGGAGATGACCTCAAAGGTGATGAGGTAGGCCAGGTTAAAGCCAATTAGGACCCAGACTGCAATTTTGACTTCGCGCTTGGGAAAGATCTTCAGATAAAACAGAAGGATGGAGATTTTGGTGACGGGAAGGACAGCCAGATAGATGAGCTCGTCCCAGAAGTATAACTGTTTCTTTTGGTCAGCCTTGATTCATCGCAACAGGCTTGAACATTCGTAAACAATGCCCCCAAGGAAAAGACAGGAGAGTTCACTGACATAGAGAATTTTCGTGATGTTGTCCGGCTCGACCATCCACATATCTTTTCCGAGGCCGTAATTTGCAACTGCGCGTACAACGTCAGTCTATCGCTCAACATAGAGACGGGGCGTCGTGGTAGTTGAATACGTACGAGGTACAGACAGAGCGGCAAGGGGTATCATCAAGACCTGCGAGCGTCAGCTTCCAAGGTTCCACTTTGCGCAGAGCGTTGAATCAAGGTGTGCACCTACGACTGCAATAGTCATGACCCAATCATCAGGACCCCAGTTCTTGTGTGACCCCACAAACACACGAGCCATCACCCTGAGGCCGAAGGCTATCAAGCCCAGAATGCCGAACACGATGCCAATGATCCATACCAAGGCTGTCCTATCTTCACTTTCGACGCCGCACGTTACTTTTGAGTATTTCTGGGTAGCTGCGAAGATCCCTTAGTAGCTGTCCAAAAGAAAAGAACCGAGTTATGTTGCGGTTGTGCGGGAGCACGCTGGCCGAAGGGGATCGTGAAAAAAGGGAACATACCCAATTGATCTCTCACACTGCAACTCTCTGCGATGCAAGCAGCGGCAGCCAGGTTGAGCTCCTTATTAAGGCAAATGCAGGCCACATCTGTGAGAGAACAGGTCGAGTGCGCTGCAGTGGCGGTAACGATGCACTTAAGCTGTTATAGGTATGGATTTTATCAGTATGTTGAATATCTCATCCATGTATAACAAGAGGACTCACACCGCAAGCTGGGGCAGCGACTGTGCTGTCAGCTGCAACAACTGATGTAACCTGGAATGCTGCTAGGAGCAGCAGCCCGATGGGGAAAATCTTCATTCTCGCGTGTTGGAAGCGAGTCTCTGGCTTAATCGAGTAGAACTCCTCCCAGTTGAAGATACAGTATTGACAAAAGAACCCGATCACTGCATTTTCATAACCGTCGATAAAGGAAAGCAAGAAGTGAAAAGCGAGATGCAGAGTTCCACGGTTTCTGTAGCGAAGCGGTCATAGGAACCCTGGAATGTAAAGGAATGCCAAGTCGCCCGTCGTTGTGCACTCTTCATTTTGTGAACTGGATGAAGAAGCAGATCGTCTGAGAACGACCCCGGCTGCGCCATATCCAGCCTTGGACTCGTGTGCGATGACATCTCAATGTCCAGGGATCTGGGCACATGGCTGGAAGGGACCCTTGATAACTTTAAGCTCCGCAGTGGATATAACGATCACCCAGACCCGCAGGCGTACGTGCAACGCGTGGAGTAAGTCCCGGTTGGCATGCTGTACAGTATGAATAGTCTGCCCCCAACCAACTCAATTTTCGCTGTCATCCTTTGGCACAGACTTGGACGGATCTTGAACCCTGGCGGTGCTCCGGTGCGGCGGCACCCACGTCCCGGGCTGCCCATGAGCTGCTTCCTTACTCGGCGCTGGCCGTCGTCGATCTCAATTGTGCAGCAAATGTTCACGTCCGGATCTCCCGGAGACTGCAGGCGGCGGTACGGCAATTCTCACCGTCAGCGAGGCCATTCCGAGACTGGTTCCTTGACACTGGCATGTACCCCGGGAGGTTATGTTATCTGCAACAGGGCGAAATCGGCAACTTCCATCGTGACCACGGAGGCGCAATGCATGGCCAGGTCGTTTATTATGGTCACTCGCAACAAGTTGCCCGTAGCCTCCGCACGCAATCATTCGCGACGGCAACGTTTCCTACTGCTCCCTGTCGAATAGAACATTGTTCTCCGCTGCTTGCTCAGTCCTTTCGAGCGTGTTGACCCTCGAGAAAATAGCACAAGTCTAGTCATTTCGACCTCAAGACGCAACAGATTCGTCACCTACTCCTTGCATTGTACTTGGCGCTGGGGTTTCAACCCAACGGTGCCACCGCCGTGGTTTACCCGTGGGGGCCACGAGAACTGCCAAGCGGGGCCCGCAGGTTTCCACAACACCATCGGGGGTAAGTATTGGACACCGGACCGGTTCTCGCCTCTTAACCACACGCAGGAGGCAGTGTTCCATAACTAGCTTGGCCCTGCGATCATTTTCAGTAAGCTTAGTTCAGAGCTGGAAGATGAGAGTTCTAATATGTTTGTCAAAGGTCACTCACGGCTCGTGTGCAGCAGATTAGTGGCAGCGGATATGGACTTCTAGAATAGTCCTTTCGCCGGTTTCATCGCGCAAGATCCCAGCTCCCTGTTCCCCACACACGTGGTTGCGCGAATCATTGGAACTTTTGACTTGGCGGCGTGTTCAATCAGTGAGCTGTTCCCTTGCTTGAAGGTTAGAGCGTTGCTACTCTACCAAGCCACATAATTCCGTAAGTCCTGTACGCTGGGGAAACGAAAAGCTTCCAGAGTCTACTAATAAGCGAGCAGCAAGAGAGGACACAGTATGAGCCGTGTTACTAGTCCAGACCATGGGTCGAGGGCAATCCGAGCTGGCCCAGCTTGGCTAAGTGCTCACGTCTTGCGACATGGCTACTCCTCCCGTGATCTTGACTACACATGCCCACTTTCCGCCTCACTTCTGGTTACGTCTAGCTGCCGTGATCTCACGTGTTCCAATAACTCTGCGCCTTGACCCACCTTAGGTGAGTGATTGCCGTCGTTTGGCTTTGTTCACCATGAATATCAAACTCGCATGTCTATGCTTCGTGATGATATGGAGCAGTCGAGCGTGGTCCCATCGACATGCATGGGACATGAAGCCCTCGACGGTGTTAATAGTTGATGCTAGGGTCTCGGGACGCTGCTAAAGATCCCGATAGGCTTGCTCATTCTCCGCAAACTAGTTCGGACATCATGTGTACCTGGCTCAGCTCTTCCTATTCAGAGGTTGCCCTGTCTCTTTCGGTTACGATTCTCCACATTACAGTCTTTTCTGGGTGCTTTTGAGTTCCACGTCGTAAAGTTAGAGACATGCAATCTCAAACAGCTGGTCTGACTTACGATGAGGCTCATGATGAGAAATAGGCGAGCACGTATCTCACCGCTTGCACGGAGAGCCGTGACTATACGGGTTATTGAGATCGGCGAACCCGTCCCAGGGACTTGGGAACCCTTGCTTATGGATTATGGCAAATGCCGAAGTGGAGACCTCGTGGCAACCTGGCATTCGTTGCAAGAGCAAATGGCCCAATGGGGAAAATTCCTAAATTGCGTGGGCCTCAGAAATTCTCAATCTGAATCCTTATCTTACATTCCGCAACACAGCCTGGATCTGGTCGGACTTGACCCCATTCGACGCAAGAGACTAATCACTCAGATGTCTCTCCCTAAATGTCGATCTTGTCCGATGTGTGATTGGAATCCAACCAAGAAGGTTGTCCAGGAGACGTGGCTCTGCCCAGTGGTGCTCTGACTGAAGGCCACTATATTTCTCCACAGAGGCGGGGAAGGAAATTCTCCGAGATATATGTCTGGCTTACTCAGGTATGTGCATGGAGCAAGCGAAAACTTCATGTCCAATTTTGTCCACTTCTTCGCCAAATTGCCTCACATGCCCATACATGTATACTATTAGGGTTCAGAATTTTGTTCCATTTGTAGCACATTGTAGCCTATTGCTTTTCAACTTGCATTGATTTACTGGTATTGCCTTTGCCATTATGGTCTCTTCGTTGCGGTTAACCCCTGCTTAAGTATGCACTACATCTTGCATTCTCGCGCAGCTGCCTGACCAGGCTATGGAATTTGAAGGTCACATTAAGCCGCATGTACAGTTATTTAACATCCATGTCATTAAGGTATCCAAGTGAAGTAGACATTGTAGGCACGAGGATCTTGAAGCTGATGTTGCACAACCCCCATTCCCAGTTACAGCGACTCATGGCTTACCCTTTTTGGTCGCACTAGCCTACGAGTCAGCCACAGCCCAAGACGAAATTGGAGCGGACGGGCCTTCTGAGTTCTCCGTCAGTAACTTCACTCTCGTCTTTCGCACTGTTCGTTTTATATGCCTATACATTTTACCCCTATAGTCCACTTCGACCAGCTTTACCGGGAGTCGACCGCGTTGCTAGGGGTCTCACTCCGCGCTTGACCCAATCGCCCTAGCCGATCGACAGGAGGATTCTAGGCGGAGAGCTGAAGGAGGACTAAAGTCCCAGGAGATATCGTGATCTTCAATGAGGCGAATACACCCACGTCGAGGGCGGAGTCCAAACATTGCAGTCAGGGGTTCGTACGAGGAGTCCGACATGAGGAAGCCTCCGTCGCGGATGAAGTTTGCCGTCGCCTGTCCCCACGATCGCCCGGGTTCAGATGTGACTTAAGCCAACACCTTGGCACTTCTGTATTTTGCACCGGCGATCAGATTCCTATTTGTACTGTCAAGAGGATGCCAAGTTGATCACGTAGCTGGAATCGCCTCGCCACCGGCACTTACACTCTTTTACATGCTTTGACATTCATTTCTTGATACGGCCGTCCCATTGTCTTTCTTTGTAAGAAAATTTCTCTTTCGATCGGCTATAATGCGTGTGTCAGTGGCCTTGACTCTGGCGGGGCTTCTTGCCGATTCTGCGTTGTACGCACCCGAAATTCCTGGACAGCCGGTTTCCCGCTGATTTGCTGATATCTCGTACAGAGCCGCTCCTTGGTCAGCAAAGAAGCCTCAGCGTACACACAATCCCTATCTTGGCCGCCGCGATGCAAACACCACGGATGATAATTATGACTACGTCGTCGTGGGCTCAGGCCCCGGCGGCGGCCCTGTTGCGGCAAATTTGGCTATAGCAGGCTACAAGGTCTTGCTTGTCGATGCGGGCGGTGATTCGGGAGACGATCTGATGGAAAGCATCCCAGCCTTGCATCTCTTCTCAACCGAGTTCGAGGACACGAGGTGGAACTACTTCGTCAACCACTACTCGGACCTCGACCGTCAAGCAAGAGATTCCAAGATGACATACGAGCTGCCTGACGGGAGCTTTTACGTTGGTCTTGAGCCGCCCGAGGAGGCGACTCCGCTTGGAGTGTGGTATCCTCGAGCTGGTACCCTGGGAGGATGTTCTCGCCACAACGCTCTCATCAGCATTAATGCCCACGACAGTGACTGGACTTACATCTCCGACCTGACTGGAGATTCTTCCTGGGGCCCTGACAACATGCGGTCGTACTTCCAGAAGATTGAGAAGAATGAATACTTGCCAAGTAGCATTGTCGGCCATGGATTCAAGGGATGGCTCACGACGTCTCTCACTTCTCTCTCACTTGTGGTTGAGGATCAGAAGCTGCTTTCACTCATCCTGTCCGCTGCCACTGCTGCCGGTCGAAATGTTCTTGAATCCGTGCTCACCACTGTCACCGGCCTGGCACATGTTCTCTTGGAGGATCTGAACTCTCCTGGTGAGACAAGCAACACCGGACTGTACCAGGTGCCTCTCGCCATGAAGGACTCCGTCCGAGGTGGTCCAAGGGACTTCATTATGGAAACGGCAGAGGCCGTGAACTCTGATGGGTCTCGCAAGTACCACTTGGACATCAAGCTGAACACACTCGTAAGGAAGCATAGTCACTTATAAATGAAAGTACAATTGGCTAACGACGGGGTTTAGGTCACCAAAGTCCGCTTCGACACAAGTGGAACCACACCCCGCGCGGTTGGTGTTGATTACATGGAAGGCTCATCATTGTACCGTGCCGACCCGCGGTCAGGATCTGCCTCCGCGACTGGATCAGGCAGTGTTGACGCTAAGCGTGAGGTTATCCTGGCGGCAGGTGCCTTCAATACCCCTCAGCTGCTGAAGCTCAGCGGCGTCGGACCGAGGTCAGAACTGGAGTCATTCGACATCCCCGTCGTTGTCGACCTACCTGGTGTCGGAACCAACATGCAAGACCGTTACGAGGCCACTGTGATTGGCAAGACAGACAGCGACTTCGCCATCACTTCCAAGTGTACCTTCTTGCAGAGCACACCTGACGCCTGCCTTGAAGACTACCAGGCCGGGTTTGAGCCGATTACCAAGGGCGTCTACGGGACGAACGGAATCGCCATAGCTGTCACGATGAAGTCCTCCGTCGCCGAAGACGAGCCGGACCTGCTGGTCTCCGGAGCTCCAGCCAAGTTCAAGGGCTATTTCCCTGGCTACGCGGCCGACTCCCTCGCCGACGCCCAGCACTGGGCCTGGATCATCCTCAAGGCCCACAGCAGGAACAACGCTGGGACGGTCACCCTCAAGTCAACGGACCCCCGCGACATGCCCCTTATCAACTTCAACTACTACGACACGGGCGTCAACGCCAGCGGCGCCGCCGACAAGGATCTGCAGGCCACATACGAGGGCTTCCAGTTCGCGCGCAAGGCCTTCGAGGACCTGATACCCCTGGACGGCAGCTTCCCTGAGGTCTGGCCCGGCACTAACGTCTCCAGCGAGGCCGACGTGAAGGACTTCCTGAAGGACGAGACATGGGGCCACCACGCCTCGTGCACCTGCCCCGTTGGAGCCGATGATGACCCCATGGCCGTCCTGGACAGCAAGTTCCGGGTGCGCGGCACGGAAGGCTTGCGGGTTGTCGATGCCAGCGTGTTCCCCAAGATTCCTGGATTTTACATTGCGCTGCCGCTGTACATTGTTTCTGAGAAGGCTAGCGATGTTATTATCCAAGACGCGATGGCTTAGATGTGAAGGAAGGTAGATAACATGCAATCGAGAGTACAATACACAATCTCTATATAAGCCTGATATCCCAAAATAAAATAAGTCGGGTTCGCTTCGCCAAAACCAGCACAACTACCCTACGCTTTGCTTCGGGGCGTGCTAGTTTTACCCGACTTATTTATCTAGGGGTAAGAATTAATCTCTCTCTCTCTCTCTCTCTCTCTCTCTCTCTCTCTATTAGCAAACTAGGAATAAGTATAGTAAAGAGTTACCCTAGTAGTAAAGCTTTTTATTAGGAAGAAGTTAGATTTCTAGAGGGGACCCCCTAGGACCTCCCTTCCCCCTCTAACCCTAACCCCTCCCCTTCCTATATAGGAAAGTACTATACTAGTAAACTAACTAATCCTTATATAAGATTTAGATTCTAACTAATCCCTATATAAGAAATATTTTATTAGATTAAATAGTAATAGAGAAAGCTCTCTTTATTGTTGCCCTTCCGCTCTACTCTAGGACAACTCCTCGCTATGCTTAATAATATGAGCTTCTATCACAACACTCACGGCGCGGACTCGTTAATTTCTTCCTGCTGTAGTAAAACCCCGTCACTCTTAGGATTGACCTCGTCGTGTGGAGTGGCTGGGTGTTAGTCTCACTCACGGGTTAGGGTTAGCTCGAACACATGCCTACTAAGGTACCTAGGTATCCAAGTACCCAGGTACTTTGCCTACTCGTGTTCTGACTTCAGTTGTACATGCTCAGATGCGCATGGACATAGCCCGAGCTCTCTAGCAAGAGCTGTTATTGACCGACATAAAATTTTCCACAAGGCTTCGAGGCCAGTCGTCTGCGTAAAAAAGATACGCCGTCATCCTCGTGAGAGACCACATTCTAGTCCCGCTGCAGGATGACAACTTGAGCAGGCTGAAGCTGATAACTAGCAGCCCTGTGTTATTTCACGGGTATTTGCAAAAGTCCTTTTTGCAACTTGGTGCCGCAAAAAAGTTGCAGAAAGCCATAATAGAGCTGATAGACCAATCGTGTTAGAGGGCATTTGTGTGGGTTGATTTCAAGCAATTCCTTAGGCGCCGTCAAGTTTAGCAATTTATTGGTACTGTGCTTATACAAATCCCCATCTTCATGACAGTTGAGTTGTGATGGGAGGTTGATGTCGGTGATGCCGGTGATGTCTGGCATTCCATTAATTCCACTGATAGAATCGACACCTCGAGTTTCTGAGTCCTTGCAATAGTCCCGTAGCCCAAGTCGGCCACGATATCAAAATTCCATAGGGTGAAGAATTGTGCTGTATTCCTTGAAATTGTCTCTACTTTGAATCGCACCGGTGTCCCAGGCGAAAATAATTCCCTTCTTGTGCAGATTAGCGGCATGATGGCGTGCAACTCTACGAGCCACAAATCACCCGGCTTCCTATGCTCCTCGCACAAAGCAGCTTCCTTCCACATACACGCCCCTATTTCAGGCAAGAATCCTGCACTGCCAATTTTGAACAGTGCAGAAACTGCGTCCCATGACCTTCGTGTGCGCACTAATCAGCTGGCAGGCATGACCAGACATGTCCATTCAGGTACAGACGGGACGGCGGCTTTGGACATTGGTCGTTATTGCCTTTCTGGTTTGAGTCAAACTTGAGCCCTTTGAAACCAAGCGAAGAGGGTCGCCCCGGTTGTTCGTCTTCACCCTTCCTTTTATCATCAACAACGCATTCTCCATCCGAAGTCAAGAGCTACACATACATCAACACGAGGCACCTGTGCAAGAAGGAGATGCATCCAGATAAATCCATTGAACAAGTCCCCAGATCAGTTCAACACGATGAGCCGTCAGGCACACTTTCTACACCTCCAACATCAAGCGTACCTCAGCCAGCAGAGATGGAGCGAATGCAGTCCGTGCAGGAAGGCTCCAGATCAGCTCAACCAACCCAGCCACCCGGTGCACTCCCGACACCTCTGGCATTGAACGAGTCCCGGTCAGATGAGCCTCAGCCTAGCGAGACACACCAGGCTCCACCTCGACCAGCAATCCACGATCCAAATCAATGGGATCAGGGCCAACCAAAGCCGGCTGACTCGACCAAAAGTCGTTCCAAAAAGCGACCTCGCGGGCCGACAGTCCAACAAATCTCATACACACCCCAGCCTGAAGAGGGCTACCCGGCACGAAGAGTCCGACCGAAGATATTATTGATCTTCGTCGATCGTTCCGGCATGCCAACTGGAGACGAATGGGCAGAGGACCAGGCTGCTGTAGTATCTCACACGCCGCGCGTTCGCATGGTGCCGGTACTGTTACAGGGATTTCATGGGAGCCTTTGGATGTCCGAACACCCGATTATGTTCAGTACCGATTTCGGGGCGCTCGTGCCCTTTGATGGGCACCCATGGGAGCAGCATATAACGTTTTGGAAGCAAGAGCATCGTCCAAGATACGGGCCAAGCTTGACGCGGCATTTTATGGAAGCCCGCCGACGACAGGCTCTCGAAGGATCTATTCCGGTGCCGCTTATCGAACACCAACATCTTCCACCCCAGATCGTTGACCCCGTGTGCATCCAAGTCCAGCCTATTATTTCCCAGGCTCCTCCCACACACTTTATTGAGGACCAGACTTCTCATATCCAGGTGCCTCAAAATCAGCATACTCCACAGGTTCTTTCTCCTGAGCCGCTTGCAGTCCAGCATCTTCCCAACCAGCATCTTCCCAACCAGCATCTTCCCGACCAGCATCTTCCCGACCAGCATCTTCCCGACCAGCATCTTCCCGACCAGCATCTTCCCGACCAGCATCTTCCCAGCCAGTCTCCTAAGAAGCTGTCTCTTCTTAACCAACCTGACCCTGCACCGGTTCAACAGCAAGTCGAAGAGCAGGCTGACCTGAGTCAATCCTTTGACCCGCCCCCGGAGTCCATGAACGGAATGCAGGATACACAGCACGTTCAACCGCTGGAGTACCAACAATTTGATGACCAGCCTGCCCTGGATCAAGAATCCAGTGCACTCCTCGAGCTACAGCGCTTCAATCATGGCGAGCAAGACGGACAGCATGATCAGAGCAATGTTGAAACAATGACTAATGGGATATGATCCCACGAAGAGATGAAACTGTCTGTGACAGAGAAGTTGTCTATGTGATGAGTTTGAGGACAGTCTAGGGTGCATTCGAGGTAATAGACTCGCCCCAACCCCACGGGCGATCTCTAGCATCCAGACCGGTGTGCGCTTTGGGCCCTCTTTGGTGGCAGTGTTCGTTTCAAATCGATCACGACCAATCTACTAGTATGAGTAGACCACAGTTTTTGGATTATTAGTGATATTGAGCGCGTTTTAAGGGCAAGTTGATTTTCCCCGGGGGAGGGGGAGACAGATTGGACTGTAGGTCAGCAATGACCTACTACTAGTTTCGATTAACATTCATTATTAAGAGTTTGGACTGTATGAAGGCGCTATGTATGGCTACGGCTGTATATGGAATAGAAACGGAACCAGTTAAGAGTTTGATGGTTTAACGATTGGTGGAACAAATCAGTCGTAGTTAGTCATTGGTATGTTCAAATAATCAATATCGCTGCTCACAGCGCTGTCGCTTCTAGCTCAATGTGTGACATGAAGTGTTCAACTCAACGACTGGCTCAATATTAAGATGGTACGAGGAACTTGAAGATCCGTAATTATCATGATGATGACAAAAGACATGAACTCGGTGGGCCCTAAAGCTTGCAGTGCCTGCTATACACTTGGATATGGAGCAGCGATGCCCAGCTTTGACCGACTCTCCAGGTCAGATCACTGGTGGAAATGACATGAATGATTACAAATTCATGTACGCGATGAACATCATCATTCGGAGTCCTGGCCCTTTGGTGGTGAAAATCTTACTGCCGCTTACAAATTACTGGAGGGGAACTCTTCAGCAGCACGCAATCCATATTCGTCATCTAGATTTCAACATTTGGGAAATATAGTAACGATAAACCGTGGCCACACTTCTAATTATTTAAAGGGTTCAGAGACCGTTTCGTCGCTCAGTATTCCGAGTCTTAATTATCTATACGGCTTTGAACATCATTTTGTATCAAAACTTGAAGGACCTGGACACCCCAAGTCGCAGGTAACGCGATGGCTAACGAAACTTCTCAGGCATATCGCATTTACCTTCATGAGCGAGGGCCAGCCTCAGCTGATAGAATTCAACGCAACCTCAAGTTGGAGGAGGTACCAAAGCCCCGTCCCCGACCAGGCCAGGTCTTGGTGCGGATGAGGGCCGCTGCACTGAACTGTGAGAAAACCCCCGAAAACCCCCACACCTCATTCCTACCAACCAGCCAAGTGCGTACGATGAGCCCTGGCCTGAATGTTCACTCCCTGCACCAGACCGGGATCTCCTCGTAGCCACAAATGACGAGCGCTACAGGGGCGCCACGGTCGCGCCACTGGTCCCATTGAGCGACGGGGCAGGCATAGTCGAGAGCGTTGGCGCGGCGATACGGGAGTCGCCATCGAGGTGGAAGCCTGGCCACCGTGTGAGCCTCGCGGCGGGGAGTTCGTGGATCTCCATCGAGCCGGGGACAGATGGTGATCTTGACACCTCGAAGATACTAGGTGGCGGGGACAGCGATGGCGTGCTGCAGCAGTATGTCGTCGCGGATGAGGACGCCGTCGTGGCTGCGCCCGATTCCCTCAGCTTCGAGGAGGCTGCTGCGCTTGGCGGTGCCTATGCTACGGCCTGGAATGCCCTGTTTGGGTGGTACAAGCCGCTGAGGGAGGGGGATGTGGTAGTCGCCCAGGGCACTGGGGGTGTAAGCACTGCAGTCTTGCAGGTAAGTACTCTACCGCACACATCATGAAATGGGTATGGACGACCTAATATATGCTGGATGTAGATTGCCGCAGCTGCGGGAGCCAAAGTGATCGCGCTGTCTTCCTCCCCCGAAAAGCTCGAGATTGCGAAGCAGCTCGGCGCCACCCACGCCCTCAACTCAAACGATCCGGAGTGGGACACCAAGATTCTCGAGATCACTGATGGCCGCGGCGCGGATCACGTCGTGGACGTGGTGGGCGCGTCGACGATGCTCCGGTCCCTCCGCGCAACCAGGAAAGGCGGGCTCGTATCATCTGTTGGGATCCTGGGTGGCTCCGAGAATCATGATGATCTGATACCAGAAATCGTTTTCGGTGCTAAGACGGGTAAGTGCTTTGATCGAGTTGAATCACTTAATGTGTGCCACAAGCCTACTGACACATGAAGTCAAGTCCGAGGCATTGTCTACGCGAGCATCCCTATGCTCGAAAACTTGAGCGCCTTCGTCCAGAAGAATGGCATAAAGCCGGTATTGGGTCATGTCTTCGAGTGGCATGAGGCTAGTGACGCATATGCGGCTCTTCTGAGTCTCAACACTGCAGGCAAAATCGTCATCAGAATCCCTTGAGAGGGGAGGGTGCTCGAACAATTCCATGTGGCAGCCTTCTACGTCATGAAGAACAAACTCCACGTACGAATTAGTTTTCACATTCAATGCGACAGAAGCCTTGCGAATTAGATGAGAAGGCTGTATTTTGCTGGAATGAGGTCATATCTGCGAATTTGGTAGAGCCGAATCCTTCCAATATGTTGGTGTGTCGTTGGAGGCATGTAGTGTTGAGTTTGATATCATCACTGGGCAACCACGATATGCGTATCTTGACTTGGAGGGAGGGGTTGAAAATGCGATTGGTTTTCTTGCAATCCTTCCCTTGGCATCTCCCCAACAGGGCCCCCAAACCATCTTCCTAGGTATCGTGACCATATCTTCATGCATGTTGGTGTGCAAGAGTCAAGGCAGCATTCTCAAATTGTTCCACGTGATATCAGCTACATAACAATACTCCAGCAAACCACATCATCTGGTATGGCATGCTGAAAACCCACACCTCTTACATGTGATCTACTATCGTCAACCAAGGATCATGAAGTCTCTCGGCTGTAGCTTTTAATTCGTAATCCTCGTCGATCGATTCACTGAGCTCTGTCAGGTAGAATATGGACTCGCCCTCACCGCGCTTTCCCAAAACTATTTAAGGGCAGAAATGGCAAACCAGAACTCTATCCACCCCTGGAGATCCAGACGTCCTTCAACATCAGCATTCGTAAACAGAACCTCTTGTACCCCCGGCTCCTATTTTGCTCCATTCAAGCACCAAGATGCAGTTATCTGTCAAAACCGCTTTTATTATCGCCATTGGTATGGCGACCTTCGCTTCTGCCGCACCTGCCGAGGCTGTTGAGGCCGCAGACGGCTATCGTTGCTGTGCCTTTGACTCCTGCACCGTTTGTGCCGATAACGGTGGGCCAGTTTATAACTGTGCCTTCTGTGATCAGGTAAAGCCATGTGAGATTGCAGATTGCGACGGGATCAAGTCTAGCGAAACTGACATGCTGGCTTTCACACAGGCACCTTACGGATACTGTTGCCGTGCTTGACCATACCACAAGGTTGAGGTAGGGGTTAAGGAGGCCAGGGGTTAGAAGTTAGGATGGTAGATGGTAGGAGGCCGCTCCTCGTGGCGGTCATCAAAGTAGACCGATCAATTGCTTGCTGCTGTGTGCGGAAGACCCGGGAGGACGGGCCGATGCCCCTGTTCTCTGCTGCCTTGAGACGAGCGAAGTAATGCCCTTGGTGTTGTTGAAACTCGCTCTTTTTATGTGTTTGGTCATATGCAACATTTTGTAACGAGGAACTGGAGACAACATGATATGAATGACAATATATGATGCTTCTCATCATTATGTGTGACATTCATACACACCATGGATCAAATGAGTGATGATGTCGCCTTACAGCGCCCTCAAGTGCTATGAACGCGACTTGGTACAGTTGAAAAGCAAACTGCAGAACCACGCATCTTGTTTACCTTTAGCGCAAATTTAACTCGGCATTCGCAGTGACCAATGTTGAATTCATGTAACCAGCAGTGTCCGCCTTGAATGCGGCGGGATCACTTCCATTTGAGTGTGAATCAAGAGTATCAATTGATTTCAACATCAATGTTGACTACATTTGGGCTCCAACTGGGCCCAGACAACTTGGAACTTTTCCACCCACCAAACGCCCTGCGCCATCACATCTCTTTGCAAAGAACTGCCTAAGTTGGTGTAATGCCCTATCATTTGTAATCGTTTGTCAACTCACTTGTTCATGCCACAGTACTGATTTACCTCCTCCACTTACTGAATTCTAGCGTGTAGGCTTCTGCTGCCTCATTCACTATGTTCACCAAAGAATATTTAAACTCTCAGCTTCCTGGCCTGCTCGTCTCTTTCCCCTTCCAACTTCCTCCATCGGTCCCTTCCACAAGACTCGTCCTCGACCGACTCAACACCACCACAACCTCAACCAAACCTTTGACTGATATCATACCAGCCAAACAACAAAATGCAGTTCTACATCAAGACTGTTCTCGCTGTTGCCATCGGAATGGCCACTTTCGCTTTCGCTGCTGCCCAGGCCACTGTGGATGCGGTTCCCGTCACTGTTGACGTCGCGGCTCCGGCTGAGTCCTCTGTCACCGTCACCGAGATCAATTCCAGCGCCTCCTCTACTATTACCGAGGTCATACCTGCCCCGAGCGACCCTCAATTGAAGTTCCGCTGCTGCGCCTTCACGGGCTGCAAGGTCTGTGCCGACTATGGCGAGATCCACGACTGCTCTCCCTGCGGAGGAGTAAGCCCCATCCCCTACCATGCTTATGAAACAATCAGGTCAGAGACTCGTGCTAATCAATGAACCTTTAATCAAGACATACCCCTGGTGCTGCGCCTCGTAAGCGCTCAACAAGATCAACACACTTTTCTTGGTCATCCATCCGTCGGTGAGGAATGCGACGTGAGGTTTTTTGGAGTCAAGCCGGAACGAACCCAGACAACTGAAGATAACCCTGCACTATCGCTCAAGATATACTAAGGAGTCAACTGGTAATACGGGGAGAGGGCACGACAGAGATGATAGAGAATGAACACCAAGGTCCTCTACTTCTGTGAACTTGTATTGCGTGACTAAAATGATCTCTAAGCCTCCAGTTGTGTCCAACTCTTAGACCTCGGCTTGTGGTCATGATTGGGGCAGGACCCAAATCCCTTTGTGTAAGTGAAAACGATCGAGATGAGGGAACGGCATTGTCACTAGTCAGGGTATGCAAGGGTAATTAGTAGAACAAAGCATCACGCTGAATGTCTGTTTGCATTTGTAGCAGTGTCACAGCCGCATGATTTGCTGTGGTCAGGGTTCTGCACGCCGGCGTCTCGATGCGTGAGAGAAAAATGCTTCTGGAACAGGAACTCAACGGCAAGGCTCAACCGCAAGCCCAACAGAAGCGGTCGACGGGTCTTGAAAACGCAAAAACCAGTGACTTGGATCAGACTTATGTGCTGTGTCGAGTCTGTCGATTCTCATCCACAGCATGAGAAGACGCTCCAAAGTCATTGAGGACTCCAGTGTGATACACTTGTCATGGCGATTTCGCCAATCAGTCGCCGGTTCGCAAAAGCCTGGAGTGTGTATACCAAAGTCCACTAAGGAAATTATGGTTCTGCATAGGGGGCTTTCGATTTCTTTTTGAGGTGGAATTTGGCATGCTAACCGAGGCCGCGTGCAAGCCCATCCCCAAGCCGTCGAATCAGTGATAAGTACTGAGTGATTGGCCAGCACCGCCTCTTGGAAACCTAAACCATGGTTGGAAGCTCACAGAACCTGATGACGGGGAACCAGGCATGATCCAAAAATCGGCAAAATAATTTGCTTTGTGCCAGTTGAGCAACTCTCTTCCTGTAGAATCTTCAACAGGCCGCAAGGTGGCAGTCGTTCTATGGTGGACATAAGATCTCCCATCTGCCATTGACATGTCTGGACCGTCTATCTAGAGGCAAGAGCCCGACTTGTGCGGTCAGATATAGATGGGACGTTCTTCCATGCATCGCGGCTGTCTCGTGATCTAGCCATATACACACCGTGTCTGCTCTGCGTTACATGTCTCGAACTAACTCGAACTGATTCGCTTTCTCTTCCAGATGTGTCTCATCAATGCAGATGGCGTCTGCCCAGATCACAGTCTCGCCATAAAGGTAGAGATCAGAGATTTGCACCCATAGAAACAGAGAGTACGCCTGTACAAGGCCGACCAAGCAGATATGGCGAATAAGGCTCAGAGAAAACCTTAGATAATTCGAAAATTAAAGCACTCAGGTTAATACCAAACCACTTGTCTTATAGGAGGTCATCCTATAGCAGGTTATCCTCTACAAGGATGTCTGGTACGAGATTATTTCATAGGGCCCTCCGTTTTTGAGGGTGCGCATCTCTGACCCCTAAAGGCATCGAATCCTTCGCGACGCGTCGCTGCATTTTCTGGGTGACAGCAATGTCGACAAGATTGGATCGCACGATGCCGGTTTCCCCGCGTTCTCATATGTATGAGAGGGCATTGAAAGAGGGAGGTCTTTTTGAAATCGAGCGACATGACGCCAGGCAGTGACTTTCCGGGTCATCTGATCCCTTCAGAAGCAGGGCCCGGATTTCTCAATTCTCCCTTGCCAAGGGACACGCTGCGTAGATATAGGCCGCGGATCGATTTTTCGAAGAAGAGGAAGGTATTGTAACTCTCTGTCTGGCAGGGCAGCATATACACGCTTCGGCGGCTGAAGAGTCGTCCTCTATATCTATCTTGGTAGGGAGGCATTACATCCAGGATTCGATAAAGTGACTGCTGAGGCTTAAGAAACGTTCGAAGTGAGATGTCACTTGGGCTTCACGGCACGAGGGCTCGAAGTTTGCACCAAATTATGTGGATTTTACAAGTAGGTCTGCCTAAGGAAGAAAAGAAGGAAGAAAAGCTGCTTCTTAGGCCTTGGGGCAGATGGTATAAGTGTGGCAGCCTTATCGATAAGGGACCCCTAGCCACCCCTCAGCCCGTACCCTTTACTCAAAGCAGGGATGGGCTAAATGCGAATTTTTCTTTTAGTATTTTAGTATATAATAAAATTAAACTAATATATTTTAAGACTTAGGCTAAGATTGTATGATTTTATTTGGATTTATCGAGTTAGTTTTGAAATGGGCACCTTTTAATGTGTTTTGCACCAAACTAGGGCGGCGGCACGCGGAACCTGGGCTGGAGTTCCATGGGGTGCAAAGACGCTGAGCTAGCTACCGCGGCGTTGACCCCTCCCCGCACAATGGTCAAGGGTCATATTGGTGGTACGTATGGCTGGGCTGCCCAGGCTGCCTGATTACTGCCTAGTAGTTGGGGAAGGTTCTGTGAGGCTCACCGAGTAGCCATTACTCTGTAACTACGAGGCTGCCTGTGGGATGGGACAACCTCTTATGGGACGACTTCCTATATGATACGGTAGACACAGCTCATCACGACAGCAGCATTGCAGACCGTGTCACAAATACTACAGATTCTCCGCGAACGCTTGTTACCATTGGCAATTCACAAAAACCAGCAACTTGCCATCACGACAAAGTACATCAAGAATGAACAATGTGTTTTGATCCCACAGGACATTCAATTTACCATATATCTACCTGCATACCGTAGCAGATCGCTGCCCATCCGATCCTAGAGCGCCTATGATTATGCCCAGCCCCAAACGTAAAATACTAGTAGAACACCCTTTTTTGTATAGCCGTAGCATAATTCTCTCTATAGTGGAAAAAATAAGCATAATAATGCTTTCATTATCATGGACCAGAGACCCTTCCCTAGTACATCTTGCGAGTGAACTGGCCTGTCGGAAGCTGCGGGACCAGCACCCTAAATGCTCCCAGAACTCACGACCTCCCGCCTCAGCACCTCGATCTCGCCGCTCTCGGCCGTGCGCCGCCTCTCCATGACCCACCGCGTCTCCCCGCTCTCCTTGTCCTCGTCCATTGAGTACGAGATGCTCTCGGCGGAGCTCTTGTGGCGGTGGCCGGGACGCTTCGAGGGCGACGACACGGTCGTGTTTGGTGGCGGTGCTGGAGGAGATTCAAGTGGCGCTGGAGGAGGTGCTGTCGTGGCATCAGGGGAGTTGACAACAGTGTCGATTGTGGCATTCGCATCGTATGCGTCCTCACTCCCGCGGGCCATATCTACCGTCGGGCTTTTGGTGGAAAGGCTCGGGCTAGAGACCTCCTCCTCGTCCTCAATTACGGGTGGGCACTGCAGCCCGGGAGATGGCTGTGGCATAGGTGGTGGAGGGGGCGAGAAGAGCGGCTGAGGCGGGGCGGAGCTGTTTGGCATTGACAAGCCCATGGCCACTGTTGGGCTTCCCGCGCCGCTAGCAGCATCAGAATTGCTCCATAGTGAGAACCCCGAGTTTTGCCTCGCGTGTGCACCGCCCGATAGACCTATGTGGGAGTGCGGCCTCCCGGTCTCCCACGGTGCTGGGCTGGATGTTCCCTCGAACCGTTCCCCAGGAGGTGCCCGTTCTGACCGTGGACTTCCTTCCCTCGACGAGCTTAGACTGACCTGACTGCCTCCCCACGCCCTGTTACGCAAGCGCAGGAGCTCGGCCAGGGTCATCTTGCCATCATCAGTCATCATGGCTAGCTGTGCCAGTCCGGGGCTCTGGAGGGAATTCCGTCCTTCCGAGGTTCCCATGGGGAGGCCAAGACTCATGATGGAGTTGCGATTGGAGTACTCAGATCGCTCTGTGATGGGAGTCAGGTTTGGCTCGCGGCTGACTACCCGGCCGCTTTTGGTACGGCCGACCCCGGACGGGCCAAAGTAGCCACCGTAAACATTGTCGGTGGTTAGTGACGAGCCGCCGGCCTTTGAACCACCAGGACCTTGCGGGACGGGCGCAGAGTAAAAACCGAACTCTTGCCCATAGAACCCATCTGAGTCGTAGGCCAGGGCTTCTGCGTTCGCCTCAGCAATGAAGTCGTCGTCAAAGAAGTCGTCATCGAAGTTGTCGTCGAACCCACCCCCGAAGCCATCGTCATAATCAGCATATTCGTCGTACCCGCCAATCATACTATTGCCGATGACCTGCCCACCGCTGCTTGGCTGTGAACTTGTCGTTGGTGATGTAATCGTAACATCCGGGTCGGCAGAGTCGGCCGGTGGCGGAGGTTGTGACACTGGTGGAGACGGGGACGGGGATGGAGGCGACGCTGGTTGATCTTCCCACTTGAACTTCCAACCGGACGCGGCAGCTTTGTGAGCAGCTTCGGCCAAAGCAGCTTGGTAAGCGGCAACCTTGCCCTCGGTGGGAATCTGGGATGGAGACGTGACAGTAGGAGCATCGTCGTGAGAGGACAGCTCTCTCCCCTTCTCCGTCATCGACGGCATAGGCTGCAGACCCAGGCTCACCGAAGTGTGTGCTGTCGAGCCAGACAGGCCAGATGCTGAAGCGATGTCGGATTCGCGTTTCCTCCCTTCCTGCTCTTGGACCGCTCTTGTGGCTTGAGCTTGAGCTTGAGCGAAGGCGCCTGGAATAGGGCGGCCATACTGGTCCGTGTCGTCGATGTCAAAAAGAGACTCATCGAAGGTAGATTCCTGTATCTCGTCCGCCTCCATCCTCAGCTCTTCCAGCAGCCCTTCGTCAAAATACAGCTCTTTGTCTGCCGTGCCCCCGAGGCCTCCATCGTCAATGGGCTGATGTCGTCTTTCCTGGAAGACTGTGGGATCGTATGCAGTCTTCCGAGGGGGCTCCGAGCCTTGAATTCCGAGATCGACAGCGTTAGGTGACTCCTCTTGATTCACAGGAGTCTCACTATTTGCAAGGGGGGAGGTCGCAGATTGTATCTCTGGTGTTGTATCCTTCGTCATGGCATATCCAATAGCCTTGCCTGTCGCATCTCGTGGAGTGGCAAGCAGTGTCCCCGTCGCAGGGCTTGCTAGTGACGACTGTGGATTTGACCTTTGGAATACGAAGCCGGCGAAATTTTCTTGGTCATTGTCGGGGTCGTCCTCCGCTTCTTCGGTCAGATCGTCACCTACCATCGGAACATCCTCCTCGAAGAACGCGTCGTCGTCAAGGAAGTCGTCGTCGCCAACCATGGGAATATCCTCCTCGAAACCATCCTCGGCCATAGCTGCATCATAATCGAACGAGTCCTCGTCGAAGTCGTCGAATCTTGAATCCCTGTTGGTTGGATTATTTGCCTTCCTCTCCAATTCCTTCTGCCTGTGCCGCTCTTCCAGTGCCTTCTCCGCTCGCGCCGCACCCATCATATCGAAACTGAATCGCGACGATGTGCTCTTCATGTGCTTTGGTAAAGCAAGCGCGACTCCATCCTTGACAGAGCCTTCGGATAGCGAAATATGTCGCGATTTATTCGTCCTGGTCGATGGATTCGCCCTCGCCATCGACTCGGTGTTAGCTGTGGCGCTGAGCCCTGAGCTTTGAGAAACAGAGCGTTGGGCTCCAACACCTTGCGCTGAGAGTTCAGGCTCCGCTGGAAGCGGTTTGTCTTCCAACGAGACACGTTTGAGTTCTGCCGCCGACTTCATGGATGACTCTTTCGAAAGCTCATGCGGTCTCTGCGATTCGGTATCTGAAGTCCCAGGCTGGGTCTTTTCCGATACGGCGCTGCTACTCCTACCAGTCTCGCTGCGTGACACATGGTCGTAGACGGGACAATTGGATGACGAGCCCTGGGGTCCACTCCATACCTCAGCCCCTGGCACTGTAATCTTCCTGGTAGGAACGACGCGCTGTCTCGGAGCACTGAAGTCGTGAACTCTAGTGCCTCTTATGCGAGGGTCGTAAGTCGCCTCGGCAGGTTTCTGTGGCAGTGGCAACGGTCGAAGGTCGGGGGCGTTCTGTGAAGCTTTGCGGCGCATCAAAAGGCCGGACATGGGGTTCTTGAGAAAGGGAAGACCCTTCTTGCCCTTTTGCGACTCTACGACAGACTGCGACGAGGCGATAGCGGCAGGTTCGGAGGTGAGCCGGGTGCCAGATGGCCTCTTGCCCGTTGCGCCGGCATTATTCTGCAATTCGGTGGGTGCAACGAAAGACGAGCGGGATCTCAGCTCCTTGACAGGGACGGGAGGTGGATGCGCGGAGGACAAGTTGGTGTTTATGGGCGGAGGGAGCGGCTTCGATCGTTGGGTCGGCTGGGCAGCTGGTGCCTGACGGACGGCTGCAGACGAGTCTTCGCGCTTCGCGGCGAAGGCGCGGCGGTAATTTTCGAGGGCGAGCCCACCCATGAAGCCGGAGTCGCCGGTAGTTTGGGGGGATTTGACAGACGGAGACGAGGAGGAATCCTTCAAGGACTGCTCTGAGGGCTTCCTGTCAGGCGCAGGGTCGGGGTCTACTCGAGGGCCGGCCGGATGAACGGGAGGGGTGCTGGAGGCATTTGTGGGCCTGTTCAATAAGTCTGGACGGCTCGAGAGGTCGTGGGCCGAGTGGGCATGCTCGGCATGATCGAGAGGGCTCAATTGATCGGGCAGAGGCGAGGAGGGGTTGGACGGGCCGCGTCGATGGATCCTGAAATGGGACAGCATGACGGCGACTCGAGGTCACTGCCTCGGTGTGTGGGTTGGGCGTCGAGATGGAAGGAATGGCTTGGCTGAGGTCGAGGCCGGAGCAGCAAAAGCAGGCCTAAGCCCTGGGGCCCGGGTGAGGGCCAGCAGCGAGCTGTCAAGGTGAGGTGGAGATGCGACAGGCTAGTTGTAGAGAGGTTGCTCGATATTGCAAGACCATTGCTTCGGGCAGGAGACGTGAGGAGAGTGGCGTTCCGAGATATTCTATCCTATCCGCGGGTCTGCTGCCTATCGGCTGCCCAGAGTCTTGTGTAGCTGGTGTTAGCTGGCAGAGGCCCTTCTGCGGCAAGACTTTCCGTACACAGTAGAAGCCCAAGTGGTGCAGGGCCTTGGTAGTGCCGTGCGACGGTAATCAATCAACATGAGGTCGTTGGAAAAGACTGGGATGACGAGTCGGGGAAAAAGCTGCCCCGGTCTGTTGTCTTGAGTCCTGACCCTGTCTTCCAAGGTTGGCGCGCAGCAATGCTACCAGTCAGCACTGGTGCAGCTCTGCCCGCACCCACGCGGTCTCTAGCCCAGTCCTCGGGCACAAGGGGACCCCTTGCTGCGTCACAGGGCAGTGGGGTTCCCACGGCACGGCGCTAGTAGCAGCTTCTGGAGCGTTGCCCGCCCTCCCACCTGCCCCAAGGCCGTCTACTGGCTCGTGCAGCATGCTGGATGGAGCCTCACACGCATTTATCCCCTGCGACAAATTGAGACAGTTGCTGGTCTGAAACCAGCAGCCCAGACATGCAGAGGGCCCTCGAGTCCTGCCAGACTGCTTCGAGGACTCGTAATGCACATCCATAGTGATCAACACCAGGTGGCACGCCGACGCACAATGGCATGCAACCAGAAAGATCCCTTGGGTTGACGGCAAGATGGGTCCGCATTCAGCACATCGTCGCCTGACCTCTTGCAACTAGTGTACTGTGTGACTGCCCGATGCGCATCTACCGTGTCATTGGATGAACCCTGATATCCTGTTCATCTGAACTTGAGGCTGAGTAAACTGTCCTTGATCTGGCGCTCCTCTTCAAATGCAGCCGAGATCTTGCCAAGTTCGAGTAGATTTTTGGCCTCTACTCGACACCGTCTATTATACGTAACTGCATTCGCAGTCATGGCTCCGAAGCGATAGGAGAGGCCCTCATAAAGACAGTCTGCAGCCGATAAAAGACTTGGACATTGCCAAATCACAAGCAAAAAGTCTACCATCGTTTAGTTCATCGCTTCATCATCCCATGCCTGCAATGTGACCTTGAAGCCTCCCGCCATGGCACAGCCGCTTATATAAGGCCAGAGTGTTAGACGAGACTACCTAGAGTCCATAGAGTCTACATTACCTAGGGGGCAGGCCTTCCCTACCCCCCTATACCCTTAGTATAGGGGGTACTATAATTATATAATAGCTAAAACCCTAAAATATTTATATATTCTTTTTTAATAATAACTTTATTAAAATAATAAATTTAAATATATTATATATTATTTATATATGTAAATACTTTATATAAATATATTATCCCTCCTAGGTATAAGATTAAAAGATCTATAATTATTTTTTTTAAATAATTTTATTTAACTATTTTAAATCTATAGCCTAGTTTAGTCTTTAGCTTTTACTAAACCTTTTTTTAAAGTTTTTAAATACCTTCTTCTCTACTAATAATAACTTTATACCCCTCTATAGCTTTACTTTAAAGGATATATAGGTTTTAATAATATTAGAGTCTATATTATATACTCTTAGTTTATTAATAAATAAACTAAACTTTACTAATATAGATATAATTTCTATAGCTTTAAATTTAAAAGCTCCTTCTATATAGAGGTATACCTAGTTATTAATTACTATTTTATAACTATTTATATAAGGTTATTAGTTTTATATATTTAGATAATAGATTATAGTTACCTTACCTAGTAGTTATCTTAGCTTTAGTAATATAGTAAGCTAAAAAATTACTTTTAAATAGTTTTATATAAGAAAGTTATAGTAAATAGGTATATATTTAAATAAAGCTAGAATCTTAGTTAATTATAAAATATTTTACTTTTATTTTAATAATAATTTTATTTTAATTAATAAAATAAATACTTTTATTTTAAATAATATATTAATTAAAATAGTTTTTACTTTTTAAATTAAACTTTAATAATATAATAATAGTATATAACTACTAGTGTCAGGGCCATGGGCTGAACACACGCAGGACCTAGCCAGTAGGTCCGTGCAATCTGCTTAGCTAATCAGCCTAAATGGCTGCTATACCTCCCACAACGCTAGATTGCAGCTTTGCTGCTCCTTCCTTAGAAATCCTTAGGCAACTATAGCTTTAAATCAACGATTCTTCAACGACTATTCGAGCCCCTTTTTACCATTAGGTCTTAAGGACCGTCTCAACTAGTTATATACTTTATATTTAATTAAAAAATATTAATAATTAATTTATATATTTATTATTCTTAGTAATATATAAAACTTATAATTTTAATACTATTACTACCTTTTTAAAGCTTTTTATAGAGCTTTAAGTATTTAAAAAAAAAAATCTTTATAAAAAGTTTAAAATTTAAATAGTATAGAAGGGTATATACTTTATAATTTAATATAATATAGAAATATTAAGAAATTCTATTTTTATTTTATTAGTTAAATAAAAGCTTATTTAATTACCTTAAACTTTATATAACTCTTTTTTTACTTAAAAAGCTTTATTAAAATTTAAATAATCTTTAAATAAAAAGGTTTAAACCTTTACTTTTAATTACATTAATTATTATAATAGTAATATATAATTATTAACTATATACTTTACTATTTAATTAAAAAAATTTAATAACTAATTTATATATTAGTTATTTTTAATAGTATATAAAACTTATATTTAAATACTATTATTAATAATAATAATAAATTTTTATAAATTATTAAAATTTATTATATATATTAAAAATAATAAATAATAATAGTAATTTAACTTTATAATAATTATATTATAATATATTTTTAATATAACTTAATTTAATATTAATAAATATTAATATAATAAAGTAAATAATATTATATTAAATAATATTAAATTTATAATTTAATAAATAAAATAAATAGATTTATATTATTTATATTATTATAATAAAAAGAATCTTTATAATATTAATATTTTATAAAAGTAAGTAATAAGTATAAATAGTTTAATTATTAATTAAATTATACTTTATTAATATTTATTTA
>JUJX01000039.1:178832-191427 GCA_000800745.1 Diaporthe longicolla
TTTAACTAATTTAAAAAATATTATATTTATTTTATTTTAAATTCTTTATTTTTATATAAATTTTATAAACTAAGCACCTTATATTTTCAAATATATTAAAGTAGGATTTTAAATAATAATATATAAGTAGTATATTAATATTTAAAATCTTTTTATAAGGAATATATTACTATATAATAATATAAACTTAGTTAAAATTTCTTATATAACTTTAGTATTATTATATATATATAGTAATTATAAGATAATATATACTAAATAATCTTTTATTATTAATAAATAATCGCTTTTAAAATACTTTATTTTTAAATAATATTATTAAATATAATATTATTTAAATAGCTTTTATTAAAATAACCTTTTTAAAAAACATCTTTTATATAATAGTTTTTTTAAAAAAAACCCTATTTTAAAATAAGCTTTAATATATAAAAGAGCTTTATAAAAGGTAAGCGACCTATTATAGCTTTTTAATAATCTATAAATACGTTAATAATATACTTAAGGTTTAATATATTATTATAAGTAATATAACTATACTTATATATTTAAATAAAAGGTTTATAGATTAAACTATAAATTTCTCTCTTTTTAAATAAGTCTCTTCTCTTATATAAATCTTACTTACCTAGTTCTAATAAATACTAATATTCTTTAAACATACTACTATTATCTATTTATTAGCTTTTAAAATAAGTATATAATATTTAATTAGCTTTAAGATATTAGCTTAAGTAGTTAGTACTAGCTTATTAAAGTTTTAAATAGCTAGTCTAGTTTTTTAAAATTAGTATTATAAACTTAATAGCCTTAATATACTTTATATAGAGAATGTAAGATAGTATTTTTAATGTTAAATTTATTACCGACTATAGCCTATTAGTATTTAGTTAAAGGTCTACTATATAACTTAATTATTCTAAGAGGTTACGTGGATCGATAAGGGGATAATAGATAAGAGATAAGAGATAAGAGATAATAAGGGTATTTTTATATATTATTTAGCTTAGTTATTAAGTCTTTTTACTACTTTAAGAAAGGGAAGGAAAGCTTTTATTTATAATATTATTTTAAAGCTATTAGAATATTTTAGAATTATTTAATTAGTAATCACACGCTAGTAATTAGCTAATAATTAGCTAATAATTATATAATATAGAAACCTATCGAAATAGGTCGAATAGGCTAGCGTGGAAGAAGGAGGGTCGAGGTTTATATATAGACTTCGAGGACCTCCTATATAGAAGGTTCTAGAAACCCGCTTACGTAAGCAGATTACGTAAGTATATATTATAAGGTTATATAATAGTATAAGTTATTAGTATATTAAATATATAGCTTATAGCTAAATACCCTTTATAATTAATAAGTTATTAATAAAAGAAGTTTTTCTTTTATTATATATAAAGAGCTTTTTATTTATTTTATTTTAAAGGGGATTTTATTATATATAAGTATTATATATATTTATAAACTTTATTTAATTATAAATTATATAAGCTAGTTCACTTACGTAATATCTTATAATTATTATATAAAGTAATAAGTGTATATTATAAATAGAAGGATATCTCTAAAGGGTATATGTTTCTATTATTTATTTAGGGTATTTAAGTACCTTAGCACCTTAGCTAAGGCTCCTTAGATTAACGGGCGCCTTGAAAATGCTTAAGTGCTAGTCTCGGTGCCCTAGTATAACCTAAGATCACACGTGTGGCTATAATGTGGAAATTACTATATTTTAACTTATGTGGCTGAAAGTTTGTGAAGAGAGATACATCCTAGTACACATGTGCACAGACCTACCAGTCACCTATAATCTAATCAGCCATGCCGTACATACCCGGCCACTACCCACCATCTCCCCCATCACCACCATCACCACCACCACAATCCTAGGTGCCTTATATACTACAAAACTTTAAAAATGTAAAAAGATGGCTGTGATGAGGACGGCCCGATTCTATAGAATCTGCGCAGAATAATGACAACAAGGCTAAAGGACAACTCCTACGCCTTCCAGGTACGGTATTTTGGAATCCCCAGGCGACCGTCTCTCGAACCTCCACCACAGCACGTCTCGCGGCCAAATTTATCAGATCTGCCGGTGGAGGTGTTACGATGGTGCCCCGCAGCAGTCGTGCCGATATTAGATGCTGGCAAAGGAGGTGGTGACATTGGGCGAGACGAACCATGGTGGGTGCCAGACTGAGGTAGCCTTCCAGCGAGCCCGACCATGCCGACAGATTTCTTTTGGACTACAGCAGCCTGGATGCGAAGTTTGGACCCAGGCGATACATACGACTCGAAGAATAAGAAAGGAATCTTCCGGTGCGAGACCGCCAGCGTGTGTGCACTGTAGCGGCCTGCGTCGATGACTTCCTAGAATTTCAAAGTCTGCCTGACGAACCAGACGACATGAAGACTGTTGCAACCCTCCTGGAAGCCGTCGAGGTCTATTGTGGTTACTTGAATGTTCTCCGAACAGCCAAAATAAAACTAGACGTACCCTAGGGTACCCTCGAGAGGCCGCAGGGGTCAGCAGAGTACTGGACATGTCGTGACCCAGAGCTAGCAGTCAAAGCAGTCGCTCTTGCCTTCCTGTATTCAGGCTTTATCGATATCGGCTAAATACTTCCAGAGGTACATTTCCTCTGGCCAATCCAGCTTGAGATAGCTTCGGGAACGCTCCGCGGGCCGTGCCCCGCAAGCTGGGTCCACGACCCGCTCCACTAAATGAGACCAATTCATCCAAAAGACGACTACCTCGGACGCGATTGTGATGATTCGGGCCCAGTCTCTTACTGTTTCTGCGAAGATCGACCTTTGGACGCAGACGGCGAAATTCTAGGGTTCGTGAAGACCCATATGCTTGTGGAGCGGCTGCACACAATAGAGTGGGTGGTCTATTGAAGAACATGCAGGCTACCCGTTCTGATTTTTGCACGCATTCTGGATATAACCCTGCCAGTTTCGAAGCGTTTCAGCTGTGGTCAAATGAATCTGCAGTGGGAACATGCTACTCCTTTTCAGAAACCTCATCCATCAACAATATAGCTCTCAACGATCCAGGCTGTTCACAACGTGGGAGGGTCACCTTGGATATGGATCCAGGCATCAAGACGAGTGACACACTCACTGGCCATGGTGGCAACACCACTGTTGCTAAGGCCAGTGGATATACACTATATGGATCGGTTTGAGACAGAATATGAAATTATATATGCCATACCCGGAGATGACTCCGAACCGGACAGCCTCCCTCTGTGCTTAGATCCTCGAGCCCTAGGATAACTGTTGCTGCAAAGAAAGGTGTCGATAAAAGAGAAAATGAATCTAGAACTTGTAGCCTTGTTAGAACTGATGTCTAAAGATAATGAGGATTGCTGTGACTAACGGTTCTACCGATTTCACTGTTCTAAGTATTACACAGGCACAAAGCTGAAAGTTTTGGGATAAGATAATGCAGTACATGGGTAAATGTATCTTAAGGGTGACTTACTGCACAAGGGAGACTATAGTTTATGGTTGTGGGGATAACTGAGAGATATTCGCGAGTCATTTCACATGAGCGTCTGGGAATAGTGGCACGTAAGCATCACTTTTCACCTATTACGGATCCCCGTCTTTCATGTTTTAGAATGTTCTAGAATACAACACTTTAGGACCCGTAGCAGGACTAACGTCATCATAGAGGATATCACAGGCTACATTTTAGACAGCACCATGGATATCGCCAATGCATCTAGTCACTAATAAATCTAGTTACTAATCAGCCTAGTATTCATTTCCATCACATAGAGACATGAATTTTGGCCGCCCCTAGGTAGCCATATACATCTGAAACGGGGCACGAGCCACCCCCTAGAAGGTTTGATGAGACTCTATAAAGTAGCGATTGGGGCTCCGCAGCAGATCAAAAATCATCACGACTCATCACGAGGGGACGTGGCGCAGCGGTAGCGCGTCTGATTCCAGCAATGGAGCTTCCAGAAGGTCGTCCGTTCAAGTTCGTAACCCCGATCATGATTCTTACAAACTTACATTCTAACATTCAAATAGATCGGGCCGTCCTCACTATTACTTGATTTTTTCTACATTATTCTTTTTAAATTATTCTTTTTAAATTTTTATTTTATAAAAAATAATTATTATTATAAAATAATAACTTTTAATTATAAATAAATTATAAAGAATTATAAAGTTATTATATTTTCTTTAATTATATTTTTTTTATTATAACGTGGTTTACTAGTAAGTAGCCGGTATTAGTGAGTGGCCGATTTTTATAACTTTACCTAACTTTTATTAACTATAGTACTATATTAGGGCATATAAATTGATAAAATGTTAGCACTAATTAGTACTAACTATATTTAACTCCCTATTTCTAATTAAGTTTATTAATTTAAAGGGGTTAGGGGTAGTATAGTGCTAGTCTAAATAGGCTAACTTTTAGTAGGAAATATATATTTAGCACTATTTAGTACTAACTATACCCTTAAAAAGTTAGTCTACTATAGACTACTAATATATATATATTTATACTAATTAGTACTAACTAGGCTAGATTTACTATAATATAGTTAGAATCTAATTAAATAGACTCTTCTTTATCTTTCTTATAAGTTCTTATATTATACCTAGTCTCCCTACAGTTACTATACTATCTTTTAATCAGTCCACTATAGACTAACTCCTTAGTATTACCTCTTATTTTACTAGCTAGCTACTTCCCCTTTTATTTCTCTTAAATAAGAGCTTAAGATTCCTTAATTATAAGTACTCCTCTAAGCTATACCTAAGTTCTTTTAGCCTTCTAGCATTTTACAAGTACTATATTAGCCTCCTAAAGTGTATAGATCTACTCGCTTATTATAGTAAGTGAGTATACTATTACTTATATACCCTTTACTAAGCGGTTAATAGCCTTTATAATTAATATAGGGAAGCTCCCCTAATAGGTAGAAATCCTACCCTTAATAAAACTTAATTACTAGATAGTTTATTAAGTATTTAATAGTATTTAAAACTTCTATTTCTAGGGAGAAATAAAAAGAGACTATATTAGAGTTTATAGATAGATATTAAGCTTAGAAATTATAGAGTTAGGGTCTTAAGGAGAAATTCTAGCTCCTCTAAATATAGACTTAATATTATCCTCTATAAAAGTCTTATTATAAGCTACCTTGAATATAAGAAAGAACTTAGACTTAGTAATATAGTTAATTAATGCTTGGATA
This sequence comes from Diaporthe longicolla, assembly GCA_000800745.1. NCBI lineage: Eukaryota > Fungi > Ascomycota > Sordariomycetes > Diaporthales > Diaporthaceae > Diaporthe > Diaporthe longicolla. Next base: position 184,076 of record JUJX01000039.1, read on the forward strand.
AAGAGATTGATCTTATTGCTATATATATGCTTTAGGGGTAAATATAATATAATATCTAGTAGCTGGAGTAAGTAAGATAAATATAGTGGTATACTAATAGTAATAATCTTATTATTCTTATAATATTAGTTAAACTTAGCTAATATATAGCTCTTATAACTATCTATAATTAATATCTAGTAATTAGCATCTCTCTTTAGTTTAGTATACTTATTAAAGTACTAAATCTACTCTAAACTAGTCTTATTATCTATCTATTTATTAGGAGTAGGCTTAATAACCTAGTTATTTAGAAAACCTAACTCTATTACCTAGCTAGTAAGGTAGTAGGCGCCCTAAACGATTATAAATGGTAAGATCTATAACCTACTTATATTAATATATTTAATAGTAGTTACTTATTCCTAGTTTCTAGGCTAGACTAATTTAGCCTTTCTATATCTATTAATATATATAATAACTATTACTAGGGTAATCATACCTATTATAAAGCTAGTTTTATTAAAGTTATAAAGGTTATTATTAAGGATTTAGTACTTAGCTATTATATTATAGAGGAGCCTAAACTAGTTCCTAATAATCTTTAGATCTTTATAAAGGGCCCTCTAATAGTTATAGGGATAGTTAAACTTAGTCTTTAAGCTAGGTTATAGATCCATAAAGTATTAAGCTTAGTACTTACCTATAGGCTTACTATCTTAAGATACTAGTAAGAGATTAGCTATATCTTCCATACTAGAAAGTTATAGTAGGAATCTTTAGGTATCTTACTTAATAATATATTAGATAAGTATTTACTCTTTGATTTAGTTAAGTTTATATATATTAATATATAATTCCTTATAACTATATTCTTAGTTTATCCTTCTATATAGGGTTTATTCTAGGATATAAAAGATTTATACTACTTAAGGGATACTTAAGAGTTTTACATTATTTTTTTTAAACTTATTAATTACTTAAATAGCTAAAAGGATTTTATCTTCTTTTAATAAAGGATATATAATATAATGTTGATTTCTTATATATTAAATATTTAAATAGGTAGATTAGAATGAGATTAATATAAAAAACTTAGATATAACTAGCACTAAAAAGAAGCTATCCTATATAAACCTTAATAACTCCTAATTATATTGTATATACACTAACCACTTATAATTAATAAAATTAATTAGAAATAAGGAGTTAATTATAATTAGTACCAGTTAGTACTAACTTTTATCGATTTGCTAGCCCTAATGTGGTGTTATAGTTAATAAAAGTTAGGTAAAGTTATAAAAATTGGCCACTTACTAATACCGGCCACTCACTGGTAAACCACGTTAAATTCTTTTTATAAGATTAAAGAATTATATTTATAAAAATAAAAAGTATATATATATTAATTAATTTAAAAATAAAAGTATTTAAATTAAAAGTAATTACTTATTTTATAAAAGGTTATTCTATAGAAGGTTATTCTAAAAGAGATTATAATATAGGAAGTTACCCTAGGAGGTTATTCTAGGATGCTGTTTTATAGGAGGTTGTCTTAGGAGGTTGTTCTGGAGGTTATTGTATAGTAGTGAGTCCTAGGAAGTTGTCCTAGGAGGTTGTTCTATAGGAGGTTATCCCATGGGGCTTAGGTACTCCCTCCGGTTTTGCGGGTGCGAATCCCCGATCTCCTTTTCATTGGAAGCGCCTTGATTAATTTCACCTGTGAAGCCCTTGAACTCCCTCTGCTGACTTGAAATTTTAAGGCTAGCTAGAGAAAATTTCTCGTGAGAATGAAGTCTAGATTTGATCCGTATAGGAGTGGTTCGTGATTTTTCAGCATGCCCTTGGGTTTGTGAAGGGTGTGAGTCTGAATGATTCGCAACCACGCAGCTTGTACCTATCTGAGACTATCACATTCAGCCAATGTCACTTTGACAAATTTCGAGAAGTTTTGGGCAATTTTCAAATTTCCAACAAATCGTGTACTGAGAAAAATTGTTATATACACGCCGTTTCTTTCTCTCTCTCGACGGTGCCTTAAGCTTCGAAGGACCTTTCAGTATTGCATGTAATGGCCTTTAAGCCCGACGTGAAGTCACTACTGAATAATTCTCTAGACGTCTTATTTTTAGTATACCATCTCCATCTATTCAGAAAGGCCCAGAAAAGTTCACGCTTCTATAGATATCCATCAATCTGTTAACGAAAATGGCTCCGGGTGATGAAAAGTTTAAAGCAGGGTTGCGAGAAAGCAAGTAGGGTTCGAATGGCCTCCGCGGCACAAAATCTCCCAGCCATTTGTATATATACATCCGAATGCCCAGTGCGTCAAGGACAATTCGTTGCTCAATTATACAATGGTTAATCCCCCATCCTACTTGATCCCAGCACCTCGGCAGGACGCCCACTATGGCGAGTGCATCAAGACTGTTAGTGGTCCTTCGGTTGCCCATATATGCTCCTTCCGGCGTCAAATGGTTATACGGAACGCATCTCTCTCTCCAAAACTTTTAGATATACAAGTCAAAATAAAGTGCCTTCCGAACTATAGTCACATGCATGGCATCTGGACGCTGGTTCATTGCAGGAATACAACCCCAGTACCTGAGCATTTGCAGAGGATCAGTCGGTCCAAGGAGCCTCAGCAATAATGATCGAGATCCTCAGGTGGTGAAAGAAAAACGATAGAAGCACACATATTCCAGAGATGTTCTTGTACTTGTGACATCGAATCACTGCTTCTATTATTGACCAGGCCATGCAGAGGCGATCCAATCAGACTTCCAAAGTTCCGATGGTCCGCAGTCGACAGGTGTGTCCTTAAGGGCGCTGTCTCCCATTTTCTGCATGAAATAAAATGAAGCTGTCGAAGTCTCAACACCGTTTTCGAAGAACCAGACTGCCCAGCCTGAGGTGATTATCTAGAGCCTTGACCAGCAGATGCCGACCTCGGGCCGGGGTCTCGAAGCTACACCACATATTGCATGCTCGCCTCAAAAGCCACTTGGCTCACGCCATCACGCAACCTTATTCTCAAGCGTTCCATTACACGTCTAGTATTGCTATGGTGACTTTTCAAAGCAGTTGATCACAGAAACCTCAGCGGTAGCTTGTTCCAGTACAATGAAACTCAGTTAGCCGCGGCCTTCAGGGGGAACTTCGTCGTCAAACTGGGAGACAGCAGAGCACCGAGATAGAATCGACCAAATAATTATTGCGCATTCCAATGGCCATCATAGTTTTGAATTGGTTCGAACTTACATGTTAGAGTCCCGAGACCAGCCAGGTACTGACTGAGCTGCTCAGATCATTCCTCCATCTAATACTAACCACCCTAAATGCTGGCAATGTGCATGGGCGCGACTAAATTGCACTGCACCTGGGCATCGTCAGTGGACCCCGGGTTCTGTCTGGAAAATACGATAATATTGAAATTATTGTCCATCTGAATTATTCTGGTGCATGCTAATTGCGTTCCTGTGAGCTTAATACACAAAAGTAGAGATCCTGTGATCCAAGTCCATCCAAACCACACTACGAGTCCAAGATATCGAAGACATCAGCAGCCAGATGGGGAGGACCATTGTACATGGTTGAACCATTTTGAATGAACATTAGAAGTTCCCAAGCGCACATGCATCAGGAATGGGACTCTCATGCTGCTACAGGCAAAGTCTTGCGCAAAGTCACCACCTGGGCAGCCAATGCTGCGCATAGCACCTTGCGAGAGGTCCTTGCTTGCATCAATGCTCATCTGGAAGTACCTGGCTCCCAATGCAATGATTGGGGGCCATTTGGGTCTTTTTGCGGCTGCTCCCCCAAAATTGCACAGCTGGCTGTTGCTGAGGTCATTCTGGTGGTTCCTTCCCACTCCGTGAGGAAAGAGCGCGCATCTGCCTGCGCAAGCCAGGTGTGTGCCTTCCTCTCAGAGAGAGAAGGAACGCATCTGGAGCAGCACCCCAAGACTTTGAGAGTCCAAGGGAATTGCTCCGAGCTTCTTCTTCTTCTTCTTCTTCTTCTGCAGCGCCGCTTCACCACTGTCAAGACTACAACTCCTGAGCACTTGTCTCAACACTTTGTATTGACCCTTGTATCTTGACAACCTTCTTCTTCTTTCTACAATCCTTTTTTCCAATCCAACATGGCCCCCGTGCAGTCTGTTGAGATTGAGAGCGACGCTGACCTTCGGGTCATGCAGGAGGAGGCACTGTCCTCCCACATTTCTGAATGGCTGCAGGATCTCCGGGCAAAGGGCAAGTCTCTGCGCCCCGAGGATTCTCGCAGACTTCGGACCCAGTTCATCGACGAAATTCTCGATAACATATTCGAAATCCTGCCGCAACCTCTGAGGGAGAGCGAGGTTGAGTTGGGCACTCGCGTGTCCTACTTGATCCACGCTCTCCTCAAGACGGAAGCGGAGGCCAAGGTGGAGGTAGACGCAAGTCGTCCTCCACACCAACAGGTCTGGGACAAGATGCTCGCGAAGGCACGACTCCACAGGAGCGGAGCCAAGGAGTATCTGTTCCAGTCCTTTATTGACAATCAGGGGAGTGAAAAGCTCTTTGCCCTGCTCGAGAAATGTGCTGACGACTTCATCTGGAAGAGCTGTGTGGTCGATGGCAAGGCCGTCGATCCCGAGTTCCTTCACAGCATGAAGGAAGACTGCCGGCACCAACGACCAGGCTGGTACCTCATCTTCATGTGGGATGATGAGCGTGAAGTCTGGGAGTGGTATCGGGTCTACGTCGGACAAGTTGGCGGCGGTGACAATTCGCGGACCACTTTCGTGCGTTCGAACGAACACCGACGAAATTCGAAGAACAAGGACTGCACTCAACTCGTCTATCGTGCCTGGAGGCGGTTCGAAGATGAACAAGGTGAAGATCGTCAAGTTGGGTTTCGCGCCGGATCAGGATGTCTTTTCTGATTCCGGTGACGACAGCTTGTTTCTGAGCCTTGGGGAGATGTATTTCTCTCTCATCTTCCGTGGTCTACAGGTCCATGACCTGATCAAGTGGTTGCCCGAGGGGATGTTGGCAGGCGGTTCGGAACCAGCCCCGGTTGGTCTGAATGTTGCTCTGCCCCTTAACCAGGGAAACCAGCTTGGCTCGAAGATGGCGTTTGGCAAGCTTGCTAATTCGCCAGACCCCCAGGTTCGTGAGCACTGCAGACGCGTGCTCAATCAGAACCTCCAAAAAGTTCGTGATGACAATTTCAAAAGCATCACCAACACCTTGCGCAAGAACGCCACTTGGGCCAACGAGAACATCTTTCGGGATGGTCCCGCTGGCCAAACCGTTGAGGTCAAGTGTGCCGAATGCAGTTGGGTCAAGGAGGACGACACTCCGCGCTATATTGTGCGGACTGGTCAGTACCTCTCGCGTATCAGCGGTTGTAGCAATTGTCCACCGTCAAAGGCGGACAAGGCCGCCAAGCGCAACACCGCCAAGAAGACGTTCATCCCGACGGATGCAAATCTGTCGTCGGAGACGGCCAACTTGATTTATCGACGACTTGGGAAGGATGGCTGGCCCGAATACTATAAAGGTGTTCGTGCTCGCGCTCCTCGCAACCGGAGAGGAGACTGATTGTCTGTGTGATGAACCTGGTCTGAGCCTTGGTCTGAGCCCTGGTCTGAACCTTGGTCTGAGTGTTGAGTCAGCCCCGTCGGGTTGCACTCTTCACCTGCTCCAAGCGTCTGCTCCTGGTGTCTCTTCCTTGTGTCTCTTCCAGTGCGAAGCATGTGTCATCATTCCTCTTGGGGTCGATCATAATCAATCAGACCCTGTGCCTACCTTTTTGGTGTTTTGGTACTTTGGTCGGGGCATGTCCCCTGGGTTTCAGTCCCTACAAGAGAATGTCCTGCTTGCAAGGCACCTCTGGTAGAAACATGGACGAAAGAATTGGTTGTTGGGGTGTTGCTCGGCTCGGTCACATCCGGCAAGAGAGTGGTAGCTGCAGCTCGGTGTACGTTGAGGGTTGAGAGTTGGGCTCGCATGGCATGTTGTCGTCCAGAGAACAAGGTGGTCGTCAAGAAATGTGTTGGATCTGTCCGGGAAGTGGGGCCTTTGTTGCAAGCTCCAGGCCGCGTCGGCCACACATGTAAGTACCCGATCTACCCTTGCAGAGCCATACGAGCTCCCGTCGTCCAGGTCCTCGACGTCAGAAACGATGAAAAAGAAACAGTGTCCCTCTTATCTTCGATCGACATGCCACAGAAGCCGATAGATTGCGTCGACGAGGGGTTTTGGGCTCCTGTCAGAACGAAAAGGTGTGGGTAGACCACCTTGGAGTATCCCGTTCACCAAACGCCTTGCCGTTTGACACATTGGCTGAAGCCGGGGTCGAGAGCGGGCTTTTCTGTTGCTGATCAAGCTTGGCTCGCAAACGTGTGGAGTTCTTTGTTAAAGCATCACGCTCCGTGTGGTCGGCTTCTCGGGTCAAGACATGTGATCGACCCGACAGGACGCAAAGTTGTGTTGAGCTTTTCCCGACGTTCCACTCGAGTGGGCGGGCAGCTCACCTTGGTCTCGTTGTCGTCGTTGTCGTCGACGTGCGGGATAAATTGAAGGTGAAAAGAGATTGATGGGGTTGTGTTTGACACTGCCCGTGGGAGCTAACGCGCTTAGGAGTTACTGCCTCCCAGATTGGACCAGATTTGTCCTTGTTTGAGACCTGAACGGTGGTCTCCAAACGTTTCTCTCTAATGGCTAATCCACTATTTAGTACCTGGGTACCATGATGAACCCAGGTAGACTTCATGGCTTAGGGTAACTCTACCTACCGCTGTTGTGCTGCAGCTGTGGCTAGGTGGCACAAGCAGGGACCGACGCCCTCCTGGGAGCCATCTGTCAGAGGAGTCGTGATCGATGTGAGGGGCAGTGGCGGGCTCGATCTGTGGCTTTGGTCACGAGAAGAACGGACCCTTCCCTTGGGTACTAAAGAGGATTGGAAGAAGATGCCGTGCTCAAGACGGCTTTTAGGGTGAAGAGAAGGAAAAGCTCGTGGGTTTCCGCCGACCAAAAGGGAATGGGAAACCCATGTACACATTAGGAAAGGTGGGCCAAGAGGAGGAAGGTTCCCTCAGCATAAACACCCTCGTGCTTTGGCTCGGCTCGGAAGCGACGATCCTCGACGCTGTGGGCGACGATCCTCGACGCTGTGGGCGAAGTACTGTCAAGGGCAGAAGCTCAGTGGCTGGTATCGTCAAGGTGTTTTTCTCTGTTTCTCCTGGGTGCCGGGAGCATTCACGAGAACATATTGCACTAGCACTGAGTCAGGCAGCGAGAACGGATTTCAAATTGCCACAAAAGTGGCTTCTTCTTCTTCTTCTTGTCCTTCTTGTCCTTCTTCTTCTTCTTCCTCCCCCCCCC